>CAEFZY010001598.1:0-14067 GCA_903066815.1 Brachyrhaphis roseni
TTAATTATGAAATGAAATTAATAAACGGCTGTTCATTAATGTTGGAAAAATTTAAATAAAAACAAAATAAACAATCCCAATATACTAATGATGATGTGAAAGTATCGAGTTAGGAGAAGATGGTTCCCAATTTAGGTTCGGAGGAACAGCTCATAATAAATTATGCACATCTCATTTTTTAATGTTTTTACATTTTTCAGGGTAATTTTGTGGTAACCACACATTTGTTCACTTTTTATCAGCAGGTGGTGACATAAATCTACATTAATGACTGACAGAAATGGTGAAATGGTTGGGAGTTAGTTGGGAGGATAACGTGTATGGATGGGAGGGAGAACGACTGAAAGGCCATAGCACTCTACCTCCCCTCCCCTAACCCCCTGTCCTTGTGCAGGAATTTAATAGAGTCATAAATACATGAAGATGTCCTGCACTTCACAATTGCGGCAGTGGACTGCTTCAGGGTTATCATACATCCATGCGACAGACAGGCCAGGTAGACTGAAGCCGAGGTCTATCAGAAAGCATCACAGGGCAACAGTACCTCCGTGGGAGAGGTTTATGGGGGCGGCACATAATGTGAGGTATTGTGAAGGCCTAAATATAATGTGTGAACACATTTGCTAAAGTGTTAGAGTCACATATTCTCCTTACATTGTGCAACTTTTATATAGAATCAAAAAAAAACCCAATCAATTCCCTCTGAATAAACCCATGTTGCCCCAAATTTCACATACCGCTTAAAAGATTAAACTGACACTCAGAGAATCTAGGATGCTGGAATTATTTTCTTACCTCCTCCAAGTATTCCCCATTGCACATGACTAAACAACAGCTGTGTTAAGTGCAGTTTAAGTTATAACCAGAGAGTCACTGCTCTACTTACTCAGGAAGAGAAAACAATCCAGAAGACGCACAAGAAACAAGCAGTGCATGCAATGGAACTGGTTATTCATGCAAATTGCATTGAGCACAGTCATCTGAAAATAATGTCTAAACAAAGTAGATGAGCTGTGTAGGGTGAAAATGATGGGATGAATGCTTGTTGAAGGAAAACTATTGCACAACACTAAACGGACAATAGTGTTCAGTGAATAAAGCTAAAAATCAGCAACACAAGCTGCAGTTTTCATAAGAGACGACGTGTGCTTGTCTCTTAAATTTCCTCAAATTATGCCTTTTAATATAACTATGCAAGAAACCATTGTTGATACTTTGGGATGTTCTTTCAATGGCAGGAGGTCTGGCTCTTTTTAAATATTCTACTTTTTTGGCTCTTTGTTTAATTTGACTCAGAGATTATATTTTGGCCTAAATTAGCAGTTACAAGATGGATGGATGGATGGATGGATGTCCCACTTATTTAAAGATGCCAAGATGAGCATTTTTTAATAAACCTGCTGGGTTTATCATTGTTAAGTCTTTCATAGGTTATTGCTAATAATAAGCATGAAAACATTTGTTGGTGATGTGCCAGGCTGCAGCAGAAGGCTCAAGCCAGCTGCCTCCATCCAGGATATGACTGCTAAGGTTGACAGATGGGCTCTGTCCCTCCATCCTTACTTCTCTTTGATCTTTGCGGTCTGTGACTGTCGGTCTGCCCCACCTCCAGCTGTCGTGGCCAGGGTGAGTGCCAGACAACGGCAGTCGCTTTGGAAAAATGCCAGATGCCTGGATGCCCTGAAAACAGTGTCGTGCAGCAAACCTGGAGAGAAGATCGTCACCACGCTCAATGTAGAAACAAGGAACTAAAATTTTTAAAAATTAAAAAATAAATAAATAAAATCTATCTCCTTCTGCTGTTGTTCTGCTCTTTTCTATTGTCATCTGTGTAGGATACGCTGAAACCTGTACATAATACGTCTTGTCTATGGCTACATTGTTTGTTTGATGCTCATATACAACAAAGCAGATGCTTCAGAGATTTTTATACATTATAAGTGTATAACAAGAACATATCTGCATCAGCAATTAGCCTGCTTGTTCTTGATTTTGCTTGGAACATAGATTCAGGCAGTTCAAGTTTATTTAGCAGTTGTTGGGGCTTGTATGTTAACAAGCAAATTCAAAAATTGTTCTTCCTGTTTAAAAAACTTTGTACTAGTTAACTATGCTGCGTTCACTACTTTTCATTAGGAGGAAACCTGCAGTCCAGCACACAAGGAAGCTGCAGCAGGCAACTAATTTTACTGCTCTTTTACGCTAACATTTTGTGTGAACCTGGGTGACTGCTGAGATGGGTTAGAGTTCAGGTATATTAAACTGATTTAATTTATCTACCAAATAATGTGAATTATATGATAAAATTTTGCAAGCCATGCGTACAAAAATAGGTTATTAGTAGAAGAAAATATGTTTTTTAAATCCCTGACAGAATGCAAAAGTCAAACCCAGTCATTAATGCTGTTTTGCAATAATATTAGATTTGTGTCATTATACATGTCTGACACTATTTTGTGTGCATAAAATAGATAGCAGGTAATATCTTGCAGCAGCAATGATTGTGTAGAAATACTGCTGGATTTCATATAAAGCATTAAGATTGGTTCAGGACTTTTAACAAAACATGAAATTGCAAGACATCTGTTTCCAGAAATGTAGTTGTAAGAGTGGTTCTTCCACATTTAAGAAAAACCAAAATTGTGTCATTGATGCAAGTAGGTAATAAGTCAGCCTGGAGAAAATAATCTGTAAAACCAAGTGACATGTTTCAGCTCGCTCGTTCCTGACAACATTAATTTGTGTTTTGAACTCACATAAATTTCCGTCTAATATTAGCAAAAACTAAGCTGATCAGTGGAAAGCCACTGAAAAGAAAATTAGATTGTTTGATAGAGCTCTGTGATGCATGACGAGGCTTTACTTATTTAATGTGGCCTCTCTAACTTGCTGACAGACACATTAAAAAGACATGACAGCCTCAGACAGCTGGGACTCACCATCTGACTTTGAAGGATGTAACAGGGTCATGTATTGCACTTGCATACAATATTTACAATGTCTGTTCTCCAGTCTGAAATACGGAGCTCTCATATGTGAAAAGCTGCAAATTATGCAGATCATTTTGTCGCACGGTTTCATCGGCACACTAAGTAGATGCAACTTAAAGCAACAGGGGGTCATCTGGAGGGGAAAAAAATCGCAGATGGATAGAAAGAAGGTGAGAGCTCTCAAAGCATGGACTATCGAAGGTATCAGCCAAGTAGTAGGTGTGAGGATGAGAAAATAGAAATAGAAAACCACACAAACAAGTAATGTGAAAGCTTGGTATTAAAGAGACACTATTCCTGCCAGGCCCGGTGTGACTGCTGAAATGGCCTCAGCCAACAGAGCTCAACCCTACTGTGTGCTATCTTTTTTTTCCCCTTCAGAAAAAATCAAACAAAAATCTCTAAAATCTTCATTCAAACTTGATGTTTTCGATGATTCTTGCTTTATTTTCTATCATTTTTGTGTTTTTTTTTTGTCTTCATGTGTCTTTTTACAAGCACTGCTTTTATTTATTCTCCTCAAACTGCTTTCTCTCCTAATCCTCATGTACCTCCGAGACTTCTTGCCTTGCCTCGCTTCATTTCATGCTTTAGTCTGTTATAATGCATCAATTAATCTGTTGTCTTGACTCATAACAAATAATAAGAGGAGAGTGTTTAAATGGATTCACTGGAACAAAAACAAAATTTTACATCCTTTTAGCGCTAACACATATTTCAGCCGAGTGAAGAGTAAAAAGCAAATACAAAACAAAAATGAATCAGCTTTTGGAAAGGGATTAATAATGAAGTACTAACACCAAGTTTCTAGGACTGAGTATTGACTCTTAGCAAACGAAACCTCTAACCTTGGTCTTGGCCAGGTGGAATCGATTTGATTGGCCTTTGGCTCCGTTCAGCCTCCTACCTGCCCGGGTCATTGATTCATTGACCTCTTGCAAAACCACGGCAAGCTCGGGATCGCATAGAAATCATCTGTGGGCTGATATCTAACAGAATCCGCTGAGAGGTAAATGCTTTCAAACCATGACCTGCCCCTCTGACATCTTGGAAGATACCTTATGCTGGTATGAATATGGTCATGAATATGCAACAGTCACTTTCACTTTCTCCTGATGGAGTCGAGAGAGGAAGCGTTCCACCGGCTGTTCTTCCCTGCACACTTAAACAGGTGCCATATGCTTTGAAATGTCAGTCCTGACTGCAGATATCTTTCTGGTTCTTTAACGATGTCAGTCTGAGCTTTCAGAAAACTGCTGCTGCTTATGCAAGAACATTTTTCCTGTACTCCTTTATTCTGTGATGGATGTGTGCATGAGATGTCAAAATCATGTTCATCAACACTTGGTCCATAAGTCCTGACATTCATTTCGTAACCTCAGACTGCCTTATGTTGCCTTATTTTGCTCTCCTCTTGGTTGCAGCTTTGCCTGTGTTACTCATACATTTCTACAAAACGACATAAAAGAGAAAGAAAATGAAAGGATTTAATGAAAACTGAAAAAGTTAGAATATATCACGAAAGTATGATAGTTCAGAAGCTCAAAGTTTCTTTTTCCTAACTTTCAGTTTATGTAATTTAGAGTTTAATTAACATACTAACGACCCTCTTTGCCCCCCACCTCCACCCTCCAGCCCACAGAGCAGTTATTGATTCCCCAATTCATTATTTTTAACATTTTGAAATAATTAATGTCTGGTGGTGAGAAATAATTCCCCTCTCTTCTCATCCTTAGAACACAGATTTACAATGAGAAGGTATCTTTCCTGAGTCACATAAAAATATGCAAAAGCTAAACTATATGCAGTGGACCTCGACGGCTGAACGACTTTACTGTGAGTAGGTGACTTTTATTCACCTACTGAGTATTCTTGGAAATATTCAACTGTTTCCTTGAATAGTTGTGTAATTCAAGGATAACACAACTATTGACAGATTTTTTTTTCTCAGAGCACATCTGAATGTTCAAAAAAAAAAAAAAAGGTAATCTTAGGAAGCTTAAATACCTTGGCACAATCTGTATGTTAAGGCTTTGGACTACAAGCCTACACATACAGATTCTGTCATTTCAGTGCCTTAATCGTCAGTTTGCTCTTTGCAAACTGGCCAATCAAGGAGGGTAATGTATTTCCCTTGGTGCTGATTGGCTGTACCCTCATGAGCAGAAACAAGGAAGACTGTAGATGTTTGCATTTTCCTGATTTCTCTTACCGCTATATTATAATATATGTATAATAAATAGATTGTGATCATACTAGTGCTGTAATCCATCGAGCAAACACTTCAAAATGTGTCAGTCCTATTCTTGTGTGGAGGCATGTGTGTCTCTACAACCATGATTTTCCACCATAACACTTAATTCTGACACAGGACAAGCTTGTAGTCGGTCATAACCCAACTCCTTCAGGCCAGATAACAGAAGCACAGATGAAAAGTGATGAAGGAAGAGAAAATGGAAAGAAAACAAACTGAAGGAAAGTGCTCAGAGACCCATCAGATCCCTGGTGTGTGTTGATATATTAGCCTAACCTTCACAGCAAGACTTCACCCTCTCTGTCTTGCTGCTGCGCCCCCATTATATTAGTCTTGGACCGAGTGTCTGAAGTCTCTGTGCGATGGGAAGTAATATTGTTAGTTTTAATCCCAGATCCTTTTAAATCCATTTGTCATTTCCAACTGCCATTCTTGGCTTGATTAACAATTTCATAAATCAGTATCTTCATTGGGCAATGGAGGCATTGAAAGAAACCAGTCCATTTCCAATGCTCTCTACCCATGGCTAAGTTTTGGGTCCATAATGAAGATAAAGTTGTCATTATCTCATAGGTGTCCTTCTGGTTTATGCACATATTGTATTGGAAACTGCACATTTATTTTGTTGCTTTTATTATTATTTTTTTTTTTAAATGCCTAAAATTTTGATTCAAACTAAATTTTAGCATTCTTAAAAGAATTGAATCCCTGTGTCAAATTAATATTTTTACTTGAAATGTAATGGCAATTGTCAACTTTTGAACATCAACAGTTTTTGTGCTTGACAAATTTGTATGTTTGCTTTTTCAAACTTAAGACTTAAGGCGTCTCCAGCTGTGGAAAACACACTCCCAGATGTTATTTTTTTCACCTCTGTCATTTTACTCTCCTGTTTCAATGAAAGGGTTAGCTAAACGTGTGCAATAGCTTACCTCTGAGCCAGCCTCACTCTGGCAGTCCTTGTCAACTGCAGACCCATCCATTAAATCAGTACAAGTTAAACACTTTGTATAGATTAATTCCACATAGAATGATGTTTTAAAGCTTTTATTTCTGTTAATGATAATAATCTCTTGCTTGCAGCTACTGAAAACATGACATTTAAGATTAGAATATTACACCAGAGCTAATACAGAAACGTGTGCCTAATGAAATACATGTTAAAAACCTGCTTAAAGGTTCTATCTTTAAAAGGAACTTTCAATCTGACAATCAAATTTAATATTTTTAAATGATTGTTTTAGTCTAAGAGCTACATTTTAAGCCTCCTCTTGGCACCCAAATGTGACGTAGCAGAGGAGGAATGCTATTAACTCTCCAAGCTAAATGGAGGCAAGTGAAGTTTCAACTTGTGCATATTAGCTTTTGAAGGCAAATGCAAGTCTTTTGTTTGTTACCTGGTGGTTACCTGGCAGTTCTACACCATGGTGAAGAACAGGAGGAGGGAGGTGTTCATGTGCTGCATGTAGTGCTTTTCTGTGTCCACCTTTCTGCTATTCATATTGAGAGAGGCACACAGCATAGCATGTCACATTTGTGTGTGGGGCAGGTGTGTCTTTCTGGGCAAAATTCCAAAAATGTAAGTGTGTACTAGTATACAGACTTTTAAGTCCAGAAATATTACTTTGTCCCACACTCAAAAAGAAGAAGAAAGAAAAAGATTTCAGAAAGGCCCTTTTTTGATCAGAAGAAAAAGGACAAGTAAATTATAACAGGAGCTGTTCTGGTTTACCGCACAGAGCATGCTCAGTGGAGCAGACTGTAATAAAACCAAGACCATATATTATCAGAAGAATTAAATATTCACAGAAACACACTAGGAACATATATTGCAAATGTTTTGTTGTTTTCAATGTTCTTGGGAACACTAACATTGGCTCTGCAAAGATTCAACACAACAATAATTGAAGACAGAGGAAAGACAGAACTGATAAGCATACGATAAACAAAAGGCATAAAGCAATTTGTTATTCTATTTCTAGCAGGTTCACTGTTCATGCTGATCTGTGTGCTGACATGGACTCAGCCTGATGTGAGTTTAGTGAAAGCAATTACATAGATTGAATGTAAATCAATAACATACAAACACAAAGGCATACATCTACACATTTTTACATGGAGGCACACACTCACACAAACACACACCACATAAATAAGAAATTAAGTGATTACTATATTGAGTGATTACTCTAGGAAGTATCTCGCTCTTGTGGAAGTGACAAAGTGATGGAATGTATTGCTTGTCTTTTAATTAACAAAAGGCTGATAAGACGTTATTAGGTGCTAAAGTTAGTTGTGTGTGCATGTGCTTTAGTGTAGTTGCATTCCCATATTTTGTTCAATGACGTTCTTGTCATTTGGCCATTTCACATAATTAACAGGCATTTGATTTGAAGGACCTAGAAAGACATTAACCCAAGTTAATCCTCCAAAAACATTTATGCTACAGCTCTGTTTTTTAAAGCTGGTGCTTTATTCTGTATTTGTGCCTCCTTTATCAGCCAGGAAGCCAACACTTTGCTGGAAACAGTTTTAATGACACTGATGCTTTTTTTTTGTTTGTTTCACATTAGAAACCCAGATCTCTCAGGTTTAGAGACCATTTTCTTTTGTAAGGTTTGTTTACCAATAGACATGCTAACCTCTCCAGAGTTTCTCAACTTTGACTGACGGTCTGAAAGAACAAGCCCCCACTTCCCTACTGTCTGCACTCCTCTTGAGCGTCACGCTCAGAAAGTAGCATCTAATTATTTAGCATAAACATAAAAAAAAAACAAAAAAACATTGTTCTTGTGCACGTCAGTTAAACTGACTTCAAAACTCTTCACATGGCTTTGGGAACAAAAAAACATTTCAATCAAAATCAAAATGTAACATTGCAGTGTTTATTTTGATGTCCTGAATTACCAGAATGTTTTATAACTTAAAATGTTCTAATAATAAAACAAGTTTTCCAACTTACCATTAAAAATGGGACCCAAACTTATATTTTCCTAATGTTAGAGGAAAGCACCGTATTTCATCACCAAGCATGAAAAAAACAAGTAAATAATGACACTTTTAATGCAAAGTTGCTCAAGAATTTGCACTGAAAGTTCATTAAAAGTGTCAACTTTGCATTGAAGTGGCATTATTTACAAAATAATGCAAAGTTGACACTTTTAATGAACTTTCAAGGCAACTTTTAAAGCAACTTTGCATCAAACGTGTCATTATTTACTGAATGACACTTCATGACAACAGTCTTAGAGATTCATAAAGACACCTTCATGCTCATAACAGGTGTTATGTCGTGTTTATAACAGTGGCATGTCAGTCTTATGCACATCCTGTCAAATAAAGTGTTACTGTTTATTTTTATTTTTTTTTTTTTGTTGTTTTAGATTAGCATTATCTAACACATTATCCCTGTCAGATTTAAGTTTAAAGTAATTTTCTACTGTTTCTTTTGATCAGAAGTAATAATAAAATTTCTGAGCAGCCAGAGTCCTGACTGGAATCCAATACAAAATCTGTGGAGGGAAGATTAGGGTGATTGCAAGGAGGTCTTTAAACCTAGAGACTTGGAACTCTTTTTACAAGGACAGGCAGGACAGCTGAAAGTAGCTCAACCTAATTCCCTCTCACTCAATTTATCTCATCATTTCTGTTCAAAATGTACCACTGAACAAGAAATTTATGTCCAAATGTTAAGAGTTGCATCCATTTTCTTCCTTTGTTTTCTGTCTTTTTGCAGAATTTGAACAGAATTTGAACTGGAACAATAAAGCTTTCAAATGCACTCTACTTGTGCATTTGTTGCACTTTTTTTTGTATTTGTGTACAAGCTATCTGTTCTCACATCTAGTCTGTTTTCTTGATGGGAAACAATAAAAGGGATTAAAAAAAGAAAAGGGCGGTACAGAAAAATCTTTGGAGCAGCTGCCAACCTCCCAAAAAGCTGTAATTACTTTCCCTTCATCTTTTCCTCGTTCACCTTCTCCCCAAGTCTGATTACTTACCTAGGAGAAAATCTAATTGACACAGCAAATTGGCAAACACACTGTGAGAACTTCAGCACCGAGCCAGTCGATCCCAACTAGATAATTGGGAGAAATATAGCTTTGCACGGTCCCAGGTCTTTGTAGGAGGATTTTATAGGTGGGGATGTGGTATCTGTCTTTTCAGCCTGGTGATTAGAATCAAATAGAGTCTGTAATTACAGATTGGAACACCACTGGGAAGGCTAAAGAGCAAGGAGGAAGAAGGGTGGAGAGACTTTCTTCACTTCTTTGTCAAGGTGCACACAAAGCTTAGTTTGGAGCTACTTTATAAAGTATTTCTTAAGCTGGTTCTTTGTGCCTGTGTAATACCTTTGTTTTTCTGCTTGTCCTTAGCTTGTGGCTGTTAGAAGTGGGAGGTTTTCTCTCAGATAAGGTCAGTCAGTTTAACTTAAAGGTTTTACCTTCAGGTGGTGGAGTTTTTAAGTCACCACAAACGTAAACACAGTTTGTTTGTTTTTTTGTTTCATGAAATATTTAGTACGGTGGCAGTCAACAAGACGCAAAAGACTGTTCTGTTGTGGGTTTTGCATTTTGTTGACCTTACTGAGCCACTGTTGCTTGAACTAAATAGTAGCTTCAATTAGACATCCAATCTCTTTTTATTATGTTTTTTTTTTTTTTAACCCTTTGCCTTAAGAAATCACACATCCAGGATTTATTGTGTTTTAACAGATATTGTGGTATAATCAAGGATGAAGCACTATATGCTAGCATTTTACTATCGATTTAATTTCTAGTTTTCTGATGGATGATAATTCAGAAAATATCAAACACTTTTATGAATAAGGACTTATTCATTCACAATACGTTATGGCAGCGTAGAAGGTGAGGTTCAACACATTGTCATAGATCTACGATATTCTTGTGTATGGGTCGATCTTACAACTCTTGCTTTATAATTATTAATATTTTCTCATGGAGAGCAGCATTCAAAGAGTGCTGTTTGCTTTGCTGTCACATTGAAATGTTTCCAATCATTGAATAAATTTTTATTTTAATATCAGAGAAAATAACCTGAGTAAATACAAAATCTTTTTATTTATTTTTTTCAATTGAGGATTCAGTTTTTATTAAGGAAAAAAGCAATCCAAAACCACTTGGCCCTGAAACCCAACCTATGCGTGAAGACAAAAAAGTTGGCATTTGTTCTAACTACCTGTGAGTCTTTGTCATCATTGTGGTGAAGTTTCAACCACTCTTTGCAGATTTGCTTTAATTAAGCCACATTGTTCTCATTGGATCCAGACTTTAATTAGGTCCCTTCCAAACTTCACTGGATTGCATGTGCTTTTCCTTCTGTCATTCATCAGTTTCACTGATCCATTGAACATGCAAAATCAAAATATTCATCAAAAGGGGCCCAAACAGCATCAACAGTCCCTACAAATAGTTCAGGACTGCTTCAAGTTCACAATATAATTCCTCCTGGAGTATTTGACCTCTGCTTGCTCCCTGTTTCCTGCTTTCTACACAGCAGAACTGAAAGGGTGGGGTCAGTCCGGTTAATGCAGAAGACCCATGCCTTCTCTCTGTTCGTTCGAGCATGTGGCAGCAGATACCAACCCCCAAAACCCACCCCGAGGCAGCCTGGCCAGCAGTGACCCTGCTGACAGGGAGAGCAGATGAGACTGAAAAAAAAAAAAAACCTATCAAACAAAGAAAGTGAGAGAAAACTAGACAGGAGGGAGAGAATGTGAAAATGAAACAAAAATGAAATGAGTGCGGAACGAAAAAGCCACAAAGTAAAGTGACGGAGAGAGAGAAATGTGTGACAACTAGAGACAAAATCCACAGAGACAAAGGACTAAAAAAAAGAAAGGAGATGAAGGGAGGAGTAAAGCCGAAATAGGCTGGGGCAACAACTGCTGCTGCACAAAGCAGCCCTAAAGGCCATCACAGACCAGTCTTCCAAATGTCAGCCAAGTCAGGACCACCCTGGGAAGCCTGCGAGACCCTCCAGGGAAATCCACTAAAGCAGATAAGTTCTGACAAGAGAGAGCTGACCAACATCTTACCCACACTTCCATGTTTCCCAGAAGTTACTGCGTCTGAGGCACTTGTGTTGCCAAACTTCGTTTCACCTCCTAATATTCAACACAATTCTCACAGCAGCCAATGCCTGCACAAGTCCTCTTCTAAACCTAATGTCATGAGACTTGGAAGACCCTGTGTCTCATTAGATTTAAACGGGCAAAAAAAAACATTGATGGTGGAGGGCGATGCTAAAATGGCCCCATTCTTTCAGTCTCCTATTGATGCAGCGATGAGAAAAAAAAAAAAATGTTCAGTCAAATGGAAACGTCGAGGAGCATGTGAAAGAAAAAGTAATGAGTTAACATGGAGATGGAAATACACAAGCAGGGACAGAAAAGCATAAAACAAAAGAAAACAAGACTAGAAGCACAAGGCTGTCTCCCTGCTCAAAGGATGGAGATGAGGGCAAAAATTAGAGCCAAGAGGAGGATAAAGTGGGAGGAGGGAGGGAGGGGGGGAAGTAGGCAAGCTGGAAAGAGCAGTCTGATTAATTGAGACAGAGTCAACTGACCGCAAGTCATTAAGCTGCCACAAGGCTGAGCGCCAGTCACTTTTCATTCTCCTCACTACCAGTCTCTGCTTCTCTACTCTGAGCCTGGATCATCCCTGCACCACCTCCCTGCCACTTTGACACACTCACCAAAAGCATGGGCGTCCAGACAGGAGGATGCTCTGGAAAAAAGAGGTTTTGTCTTTGATGTGCCCTGGTAGGGATGTCATAAGGGATTGTTTGTCTTGAATTGGGGATGATGGATATTGATTATTCCACTACTTCAGCACTGAAACTCACATGACTTTGCAAATCTGAAGATTAATGAACAGGGGCTGAATGACAGTAAAGTTTCCAGTCATGCGAAAACTGGAACAATATGGGCTGAGTTGTGAGGCTTGGAAGTACGTTATGCAGATGGTTGCAGAGAAAAAAAAATGTTTACCAAAACCAAGAAATGAATGGAAAAATAACTCAAAAATCTTCAAAGTAATAAAATGGAAATTATAGCAACATTTGCCCCTGGCTACTGAGCTCTCACAGTCTGTGCATTTTTAGGCACAGACTGCACAATCCTCATGAGAGATCTTCTACTCCAGGCTTTTGTACTGGAAGCTCCTCCTACAAGAAAATGAGCCATTCATTGGTACACGAAAACATTAGCACAAATAATCAAAAATCATCCGGTTAAAATGAAGAGAGCAACACAAACACCCCAGTGTATTAGCGATGGAGCACAAGGCTTCACAGGCCTTCTGCTCTGATTTGATGGAAGCAAAACAGCATTTGGGAATTTTTCCCATTGAGATCAAGCAGCCAGCAGGTGAAGGAAAATCTTTACATTCTCCGTGGAGTACAACACAAACCAAGCAGCGCAGTTTTGTAAGCCAGCCAGATGTAAAAATTGTAAAATCATTGGTTGTTTGCATACAAGTGTGCTCTGTGGAAGTTAGTCCACCACTGCAACTAATAAGCTTTTTCCTTCAACAACTTGACCAACCTTTAAAGCTAGTAACCCGATCTTAACCTGAAAAACTGTGACGCTGCCCATTTCTACCTTTCAGATGCTGATAAGATGCCAATAGATTTGGCATAATGGTAAACTGCCAAAGGTTTCACCATCCTCTACATTATATCCATAATTAATCTTCTCTGCAGTCTCAGAGAAGACACTATTGCTCAGTATTTTATAACTAAGATGACACCAGAAAGCAGGGAAATTAGAAATAAAATATTTGAGGCTAAATATATGTGTGTCTATGTGATTTGATGTGTTCGAGTGAAAATTATAATTTCTCATCAGTTTATACAGTGTGTGTGTATACCCTGCAATGCAGCGTGATGTTTTTTGTCTGTCTTTGTGGGAGTAAGTTCTGGGTGAAGATGCCTCATTATGTTGTAGAGGCTTGTTCTTTGCCCTCCCTACTACCACCTGACGAGTGGATTTAGTTACTGGCTAATGGGTCTCACCCACCTGGTTTCTTCACTGGGGACAACATGACCCAGTTCTTCACTGCAGTCTGCAAATCACACCATCGAGCCAACTCAGGGATATCTGGATAACACAAGTAAAAAGAACAGATCTTCAAAGCTTTCCTAAATCAGGTCTACTGATATACTTCTGGTTTAACAGTAGTTCCAGTTTTCATAAGTTAGTTGACGTGTTGTCCATGTGGCCACACTTTACTATTGTAATAACTATTTTCTAATTGTTGAAATGCATTTCTGATTGAACAAAAGAAAGATAACTTATCAAAGTGTCCCTTTTGAAGCTTTAAAATCTTGGATAGTGTTTAGATTGTTTCTGCTCAAGTTGGCTTCTTGAGCTAACTACAGCACAAGGGCTAATCTCAGCCATCAAACTGTGTCTTGGCGTCCATCAAAACCAGATTTTGCAGGGAGAATGTAGTCATACTCCCAGTTCTCCTATATAAAACCAATATGGCAGATTGTGTTTATTTATAAACACAAAGGTTTACTTATAAATCCTTGACCTTGTTGATCAGTTAGCATCCACAGAATGATCACATTTATCCATTCATGCAGTTAAATGTGTTTTTTAAACAGATTCAGAAGCAACATAATTACTACACATCATACTGGTTCCATCGTGGTACCAAACCTATATGGATAAATACTGAAAAGTTACTAAAAAGTCTCAAAAGATCAGGTAGAAAACAGCCTAACCATTATAATATATGTAAATGCAACTATTCATAATTTCGAGTGATGGGATTTCCCTTAAGGAAATGCTGC
>CAEFZY010001601.1:0-15568 GCA_903066815.1 Brachyrhaphis roseni
TTAATAAAGTTTGACTGACCTATCTGACTGTTTTGTTGACATTCCCTTTAGCGCAGCTCCTTCTAATGGATGCATAATGTAACCCCAGCCTCTACTGTAGCGTCTATTCTATGCGCCTTTTAATGCTGTGCGCCTTACATATGAAAAAGTTTAAAAATAGCCCATTCATTGAAGGTGCGCCTTATAATGCGATGGGTAATATTTAGCACCAGAGCTAACATGAAACACTGTTTCACTCATCTTGTCCTAAATGACCAGATTTTATCCGATAACAATGTTAGCAGTGTTAATGGATTATCAATCAATCCAATTTGATCTGTACAGCACATTTCAGCAGCAAGGCATTTCAAAGAGCTTTACATCATAAAAACATAAAAGCACAAAATCCTGCAGCAATCAAAACATGACATTAAGTCAAGTTACATCGTTAAATTTATTACATTTCAAATAAAACTCCAACCAGCTGGTTTTAGTCTGGATTTAAAGGATCTCAGTGTTTCAGCTGTTTTACAGTTCACTGGAAGTTTGTTCCAGATCTGTGGTCCATAGAAGCTGAATGCTGCTTCTTCATGTTTGGTTCTGGTTCTGATGCAGAACCAGAACCTGAACCAGAACCAGAACCAGAAAGATGTTAAAGTGAGAGAACATTTCTATTGTCTTCATGGCTTTTCTGTTTTTTGAATACTGGAGAAATCTAATGTATTGTTTGAATTCATCTCTAAAGGCTGAAAAACGAGGTTTCTGATTTGAGAATTTAGATTTATGTATATATTTGGTGATTAATGAAATTAGGTTGATAATATAAAAATGTTTTGTTTTATTAGTGGGATAAGAGAAGAATCCAAACAACACATTTATATAAGTAAGGGAAAAGTCATTAAGAATAGTTTGGAAAATAAACGTAGAAATATGTTGGCAGAAAATACATGAGAAACAGAAAGAGCAGAATAAACGACAGATCTTCTTCACAGAGTCGACACAATGAACAGTTTGTGTCTCAATGTCTTTTCTGTATTTCTTTTACTTTATGCGCAGTGTCCCTTTAAGAGCACATTACGACTTTACTTTACGGCAGCATTCCCGCTGCAGTTGCTAGGGGAATTCCCGCAGTTTCAGAGAACTGAGACATGCTAGTCTCTGCCCAGCTTCTTTAATTTTCTCTACCAAGGACCCTGAAAGGATTCTTTGTGATATAAACTTTATCCTATTCCATTTCCACATTTAGAGGACTTGATACTGAGACAAATATAATTTGTCCCACACAGTCAGAAGCGTGTTTAATTAAAATAAGCACAATGAATATATTCCACTCATGTTTGGAGTGAATGTTGTTTTGATTTTGTTGATGTTTTCGAGGTAAACTCTATGACCGAACTAAGACGAGGTTGAATGTGTTTCAGTCCAGTAATTTGTAATAAAACTAACTGATGGATAGTAAACCGCTATCTGAACCCGACTAAATTCAATCCTTTGGTTACATTAGCAGCTATTTAGCTGCTCTTACGCTACATGAAACATTGCTAATGAAAATGCTACATCCATGCTACATCTGGCAGCGAGTTGAAGAGTTACAGACCGGACGCTTTGGAGCGTCTGGTTAGGAAGCTCATTGCAAACCTTCGGTAGAAATGGCGTTTAATTCCAGACCAGAGAAAACTAAAGAGAATGAGAATAAATATCTCATTAAATCTAATACTTTTATGGTCAGTAATTTAGCAGCAAAAAATGGTTTTAAATTGAAAATGTTGCTTATATAAGACTTTCAAAGTCACATTTCAGTTGAGTCCCACCATATTTTAAATATTATAGTTTACTAAAATGTAGAGCAATTCAAATTAAAGCAGTTAAACTCACTAATAATTTAGTGAGTTGTGGTTTAAATCAGAAATAAAAATGGCAACACAGTGAGAAAGTCGCAGAGAGACAAAGTTCCCTCAGCAGCAAATTCTGTAATTTTGAGTCAACTAATCCAAACATGGTAACATGCAACCACCTGCAGAAAACCTCCGTTAAACTGGAAGATAATTATAAAAACACAATAACAAGTTTATTAGTTTACATGATTGGTAAATATAATCATGGGGTCTCAACAGTAACAAACTCTCGTCGTTATTATCAGAGAAACTGAAGGATTTCTGTTTTTAATGCAGCTTAGAGCTGCTTGAGGTTTTGCTTTCTGAAGGATCTTTGTGTTTAAAACTGGAAGCAGATGAAGCTTTTCATGAACCTTGAAGGATCAACAGCTGAACAAAAAGCTAAATGAACTCCTTAAGTCCACTTTAGATGGATTATTTTCCTTTCTTTGTTTTTACGTTCCTGTGTTTTTTAAATCTGCTTCCGTTGGAAAGTCTTTGAGCGGTGGGCTGCTGGTGAGCGGGGTCTGCACCTGACTCACTCTCTGTTTCCTCCCAAACGCCTCCACGGCCTGGAAACACCCCCAGACTCAAAGCTCAACAACTCCAGAGATTTTTCACCTCAGACGTTTATCAGCTGCTTTCTGCATCCTGAGCAGTTTAATTATTTATGTGGAGCTTCGGTGTCAGGATGACTTTCACAGCGTGAGACTCTGAGGTCTGACATGCTGTTGGCATCCCCGATGATTAAAAACGAGTCGCAACGTTTGGTAGTTTCATTCTGAGAAACTGAAAAACTAGAGTGCAGGGAATTCCCCTCCTGCTTTCTGCTTCATTTCATGATTTCATTTGATTTTCCACTCAAAACCAACCTGTGACATTCTTCTCCAATAATACAAAACACAACAAATAAAGGTGGATTAATGAACATAACGTCAAAAGCAGGAAGTGGACTACATTGCAGGGCAGGAAAGCTCTCCAAAGGGTTGTGAATACAGCTCAAAAAATCGTTGGCTGCCTAATGATTTTTGGGTTGCCAAAAATGTGTTGTGTCTAAAAAAAGCACAACACATCAGAAAGGACACTTCCCACCCCGGACATTCTCTGTTTAATCTGTTGCCTTCAGGCATCCGATACAGAGCAATCAGAACAAGAACCAACCGCCTTAGAGACAGTTTTTACCTGATAGCAATAACAAAACTAAATGCTATCAAAAATAACCATTAATCATCATGAATGATGTGTATCAGCTGTTTGTTATTTACTTCTTACACTGTGTGTAAATTTGAGACAGTTAGCTTTTTTTTTGCACGCATTTCTCAAATTTCATTGTTCTTGTGACAATGACAATAAAGTTCTATCTATCTATCTATCTATCTAAATACAACCAAAGCTAACATGCTAGCCTAGCGCTAGCAGCAGAAATGGCTCCTGGTCTTTAGACTAAAGAGAAATCCTCCAACACTAAAATCTGATCCTCCATCTTGTTTCCATCTGGTGAAGAAGGAAGTTGCTCTCAGTGTCTTCAGAGGTTTTTGTGTGGTTTCCTTCAGTGGTTCTTGGTGCAGCGCCCCCACAGGCCAGGAGGGGAACAGGTTGGTTTGACTCAGAGCAGCTGGAGGTGGAGCAGATGATGGAGTTCTGGTTCCAGTAGAACCGGGTCGACCGGACCATCAGGTTCTGTATTTTAGGAAAATGAAAAATTCAGTCAGATTGGAGTGATAGCCTCCATGAACATCAGCGTTCCAATCTCTGCACACTGGCCATTGTAACACATTTTATCTAAATCTAACCGTGTCGCTCAGGATGTATGTTTACATCCATCCACACAGCATGATGCTGCCACCACCATGCATCACTGTGTGTTCAAACTTTAGCCACAATAACTTGGTCAACTTCTTGAAGATTAATTTTAAGAGTTATAAATGAAATTATACTTTAAAAAAGAGAATAATTCATAAAAACTGGTATTTGGAACAATTAGTTCATTTGATATATTTTTTAAAATAATGAACCAACCGACTGTCGCTCTGATATTTCTGTTGTACATATTATAATTGCTATTAATGTTGCTATTGTTAATTCTGTTTCAAATATGTTTTTAACACTTTAAGAACCATAAATGTGGATTTCCCTTTAAGGGAATGAAGGCTGTTTCTGTTCGGTAACTTCAGGATTCACTGGATCTTTTTTTAGCTGCCACTTCGTCACATTTTCAGCCGTTTGTGTGTCAGATGACAACGAAACAACGGCTCAGTTCTGCTAAACGCCCACAGCCTCATCTGCATCTCCTTTATGGTTCACCTGGGGTTTTCTGCATGGTAACAGGACGACTTTCGTGTTTTTCTGATCTGAAGGTGGAAATTTACCCCGTCGGTTTTCTATTCTAAGATCAGAGCCTGTAAATGTTTTATGTTTGTAGCTGCAATATAACTAATAACAGTTAAATAATTTGAGCTTTGCACCAATGTTAAAATGAAAATGATATTCATTAATAATCAAATGTGGGCATTTATTACATCATTTATCATTTAGAAACAATTTTGATTTGTCACCAAAAACTCCTTGGTTGATTGTTTGAACATTTTCTCTGCGTGGAAATGTTTTAATAAAATACTACTGTCATGGAGTGGTGGTGAGGTGGAGGTGAGGCAGACGCTGGAGACCCAGGTTAGCAGTAAAAATGAGATATTTAATGATGACTGACCAGGATAAACAGTCCACAACCGTGGCAGCACTGCAAAGCGGAACACAGGGGCTTAAAGCAGGTAGCGCACAGCAAACGAGTGGAGACAGCAACAGACAGACGAAACTCAGACGAGGACCCGACGAGGAACACAGGACACAGGTGGGATTAAATACACAGAGGGAGGCAATCAAGGAACGAGACACACCTGGGAACAATCAAGGGGAGGACAGGACAACACGGAGAGCACAGAGACACAGAACTTGAAATAAATACACAGAAAACTCGAAAATAAACACAGAAAAACACAGATCCTGACAGTTATCTCCATAACGAGCTACAGTTTCATTTATTACCGTGGAGAATGGATGAAAAAAGTAAATTTTTCTGTCCCGTAAACATCAACGTGACCGCTGTAGTAACGTTTAATGACTGAAGCTTTTCATTTAATTTTTGTGGATAATGAAGTTCTAGTAAAGATCTGTAGAGGATGATGATCATTTAAATGGAAATGTTTCCATTAAACTTGAAGGCTTCTGTCTGAAATTGTTAATGATGATTGGTGCCAAGCAGCTGCTAATTAGGTCTATAAGGAAGGAAACGATTAGAAGCAGACAGTGTCTGGATAGAAGCAGCATCAGGACCAAAGAGATGGAAGTTGAGCTGTTTGATGCAGGAATCATATCCAGATGATATGATTCCTGCATATCATCTGGATATGCAGGAATCCAGATGATTCCTGCATATCATCTGGATTCACAGACAGACAGATGGTCCATCTGTCTGTCCGTCTTCTTCCACTTGTACGAGGTCAGGGGAATCCAGAGGACAACTTTAGACTCTCTAACCTCTGCTTGCGGGTTCCCAAAATGTTCCAAATCCAGAAGGGATATTTAGTCCGCCCAGTGAGGCCTGGGTTCTGGGCTCTTCCATATCCCATAAGGATGAGTCAGGGTAGGAACTAGATAGGCGAGATATCAGAGTGTCACCTTTCAGTTTAGGTTTGCACCACTACATCCTTGAACAACACCTTCATTAGTGTGGAAGAAACCCTGAGTGTCCTGCCACTCAAAACCAAGACAGCAAAACACCTCAACTCCTTCACTTAGGGCAGAGACTAACCTTGGACCAGAAGACAGCAGGCAGGGTTACTCTAGGGTTTAGGCCCTCAGGTTCCAAAAACAGACTCTCTTCTTTCCACTACACCTTGAGAACTAGGCCATGGACACCTCAACCAGAACCAATGACAGAGATCAGACTTGAATGAGTTTAATCTGGAGAGCAAATGAGCTCAAACTTGTCCTGAAAATGTGAGAACAGCTTTTCATTTGGTTACTTGCAGGAGGTATTGAGATGAGCTTGGACACCCTTCGTAGTCTGCAGGTGCACAGCAAAACACAGTAGGTGTTACCTGACAACCTGTCTATCGGAAGAGACAAACTTTGAGCTAAAGCATCTCTTCTTTAACCTTCATTCCCATGGCCTTCCTTGCTCCTTCCTGTCACCCTGCTTCAGATAAGAGAATATGTTGCGTAACATGAAGGACGATGGGTTGGAGGGTTCCAGGAGCAACTTACCGGTCTACGCTGATGGCACACAAGTTCAAGATGGAGGCAGTGCAGAGCATCACATCCATGGTCATCAGAGCGTCACAGATGGAGGTGCTCAGAGTCCAGGTTCCTCCCAGGAACTACGAACAGTCACAGTCACAGTCCGTTCCTCATGAACATCATCACCTCTCCACCTCCAGAACACCTGACTGACCTCAGAATAGACGTAGAGCGGTAGCACGAGCACGGCCAGCAGCAGGTCAGCTACCGCCAGGCTGATGATGAAGTAGTTGGTGGCGGTCTTCAGAGAGCGCTCTGTGAGCACGCTCAGACACACCAGGACATTTCCCAGGATGATGATGAGGATCAACAGGACACCAAGAACCAGGGCCAGGTAGTTGTAGTCCCTCTTGCGAGCCTCTTGTGCAGGGCTGCCAGGTGTCACATTTTCCATGATGGAGAGCTGGTTAGGGTTGGCCTGTGGCTTTCATCTGGAGAACATTGAGTCAGAGGGGTTGGAGGGTTAATAAGAGAATGATAGAGGAAGGGAGCTCACCTCACTGATACCCAACTAAAGTAATGGCTCAGAGGAATGACCCTAAACACCAAAGCTTCACCCACAGAAGGTTAGCAGGTCAGAAGTCATGACCCTGAACTAGTTTGGCTACTTGGAGTAGCTGAAGAAGTCAATGTGAGTTCATCAGCTGAGGCTCGGTCCAAACTGGGTCAACAACAAACACAGCAGCAGATCGTCAATAGAACGGCCTAGTCAAAGTCCAGAGAATGATAGTCATTTGGGAACCAGCATGAGGTGACTGGATACCTTGAGATATGTTTGAAGGAAGAACGGGCCAAGCTGGACCACCTCGTGATGTCGTCTGGGTCAGAACCTCTGACCCGGACCAGCCTGTCCACCGAGGGTCGTCTCGGTAACGAGGAGGCGCTGCAGCCCACCTGGCGCTGGGGGCTCTGATGGGTTGCAGCGCCTCTTCTTCGTCTCCTCTGACATGTTGAGTCAGTAACCATAGCAACAGGCCCGTGAAGGCGGTTTTCTCCATGTGAAGTGATCATGCTAATCAGAGCATGGAAGACAGCGGGGGCGGAGCCTCAGCAGGTGTTCTCCAGGTTTCAGCAGGACCATCATGGCAGATATGGATCATATGTGCAGCAACAGGAAGTGATGTAACGAAGCAATGAGGTCATCAGGTTATGATGAGGTCACATGACACTGAGGTGTGTTTATAATTCATAATCTTTTCATTAATATAAATTAGGAACACATCTGTCACATCTGCTGTAATCTGATGAAGAGGAGCTGAGCTGGGGGAGGTCATCCTTTCACAATAAAAGCCTCCAGCATGACATGAATTTACATAAAAAATCAGGCAGAGAAAATGTCTGTGATTCACAAACGGGTTGAGTACATGAACCAGCAGAACTGGGTCGACTCCAGAGGTTTCTGAAGGTCTCATCATTTCAACCAGGCTGATATCTGGACTTTGACTAGGTCCCTGCAGCAGCTTGGTCCTTCAGCACGTTCTAAAGGTTCTATTGTGTTCGGGATTGTTGTTCTGGTGACGACCCAGTTTGGACCAGCTAACAGAACCTGGGCCGGCCAGCTCAAAGTCCTTGAACGTCTGTCATCAGACGTTTGAGGAATCAGTTACGTTTCCTGTTGTTTGCCAGTAAAGCTAAAAACTTTAAGATAATAAATAAGAACAAATAAAAACATTTTCCATAATACATAAAAAACAAACATAATCCTGGAGGCAGAGACAGTCCTCTGTGTGTCTGGACCTCCTGGTTCTTTGGGTCAGAACTTCATAAAGTTCTGCTGCAGTACCAGTCGGTTCTGGCTTTGATTGAATGAAAGTCGACATTTTAGCATTTTAGTAGAACGAGAACCAACAAAACGTAGAGAAAGAAAAAGAGTCAAACTCACAGTTTCAGAGTTTTCTCCTCTTCTGTTTTTATTTCCTGTCTCTCATGTCTCTGGGTCCATCCTGTCCATCCGTCCGTCCTCCACCTGTAGCTGCTCCCAGCTCCGCTGAATAACTTTCTGCTTCTATAAAAAGATTCAGCATCCACAGCCTTCCTCCTGCTCCTCACGCCCTCTCTCTGCTGCTGCGCTGTGATTGGCTGGCAGTCAGCAGTGATGAAGATGGCCTCCTCTTCATCAATCCAGCTAGATCCTTTTCCTCTGCTGCTGGAACCAGAACCATCACCTCATCACAGGTGAGTGAATTAATTGGGGCTGCACAGCGGCGCAGTTGTTAGCGTTGCTGTTTTGTTCTGAGTTTGAGTCTCAACCCGGATCTGAAATCTAAAAACGAAGAAAATTTGACTTAATATGTAAAATGTGCATCAGCGGGTCAGAGGTCATCTGGGGCCTCATGTATAAAGTGGCGTGCACACAAAAAATTTGCGGCACCATATTTTACACACAAGTCGGCATGTATAAAAATTAACTTTGCGTGAAATTTAGTGTAAATATATGCACACTATTTTCCTGGCGTGAAAATATGTGGCAGCCACGCAAATTTTTTCTGTGAATATCAAACTACAAATCGTCAAAACTCACCCAAATACACTGAAATCTGACAACATTCAAGAAGCATCACACCCGATGTTTTTTTTATGATTTTAATATTTTATTGTTTAAACGTAAGTGATGAAACTGAACAGCATTTACTTTCATACAATAAGCTAACACACACAAAATAAAGAAAATAAAAAATAAAACCTCACTAGAATGTAAAAAATACATTTCCTCAGTTTTTGTCTCATAAAGATGTAACGCATCGTCTGTGCACCGAAGCGCATGAGATGCATCTATGGGGTCATTTCATTCTCACTGAAAGAAGAAAACGGGGTTGGAACAGCAGATATCTTTGATTATTGAAGGTGATCAAGTGTGGAGACAATCACAGGTTTATCAGTAGCTGCATAAAAGTGAGCTGCTACCTGAGGAGCTTTGGCTCTGATGGAGAACATGGAGCCATTGATCATATTGATCTGCTGGGAAATGTAGATGATGGTTTATTAGTGTTTAGGTTAATCCAGACTGATCATCCTGGAGCGGTACCGATCCAGCTGCAGTCATCCTTCAGTGGAGCCGCCAGCTTTGCACCTTTAGGGACCGAAAGTGTCTCTATTCTGTAAATGTACAACTTCTGCTCTTGATTCCACTATTTAGAATAAACGTCCACATTCCCACTCAAAGACTCTCTGACTGTCTTTAAATCCCAGCTGGACGCTCTGCTGTTCAAACAGGCATTTGAACGATCTCCTTATTTTCTTTTTTTTATTATTTGGATTTTTATCCTTTCTTTAAAATGTATTATTTTTATTTTTGTGAGGTGACCTTATGTTCCCTGAAAGTACCTTTTAAAGAAAATATAGAATTATTATTATTATGAACACTTACTTGTTTATGCTTGTTTATAGCAGTATACTTATAAATGCTGCTATAAACAATGACATTGCCATGGTTACTGCTTCATGTGGCGGCTGACTTCCGGGTATTTATACTAATTTACATTAAGATGTATTTATAAAGGAATGTTGCGCAGCCACGTGCGTGCGCACGGCTTTATGCATCCGAATTTTTTTGTGCTCTGCACTTTTCTAAATTTTTCTGTACGCCAAGTTTTAGTGTGAAAATTGTGCACTCTTTTATGCTTGAGGCCCCTGGGGAGTAAAGAGCCGAGTGTAATCAGCATAGAGCTGACGTCACCCAGTGGCAGTACAGTATTAAGACAATTGGACCTAAGCTTGACCCCTGAGGGACACCGTAGTGTAGACCAGAGGAGCCCAAGTTAGCCATGAATCCTCCGTCCTGCTTTAGATGTTCTCCGCTCCAGAACACCTGCAGTACCTCCTTTATCCTCCAGGGGCTGCAGCACCAGGAAGACACCTGAAACATGGAGGGCCGGGTTGGGAACCTCTGGTTCCGACCTAAAGTCAGGCGTTGAGATGTTCCTGAAGTCCAGGCTGTCTGAAGCCAGGAGTGCTCAACAGAACCAGACTAAGGTCCAGTAGAACTTTGTAGGCTCTGCTGATTCCTGTTAACCCCAGACGGGTTGGTTCTGAGACATGAGTCTGGTGGGGTGAGGGTCATGCTGGTCCTCTGGTCCAGGTCCAAAGGTCTCTGTGGGTCTATGTGGCTCTTCCGGACTGGTGCCGTCTCGTTGAAGGACCCGAGGTTCGTCTTGGTTCCTTAAAACTTCCAATATTCTTCAGGACTGTTTCTCACATGGAGGGAACCTTCACCCACAAGCCAGAGCATCTTTAGGACAAGACCGAGCCCAGTGTGTGTGCTGGCTAAACTGGGCCGGGGCTACACATGGAGTCTCCCTCGTTGGTTTTTAGGACGATAATGTGGTCAGGTGGGGTGGTGCAACATCTCCTTGTGAGATCAGCTGGAGCGACCTCTGTGACCTCTGTGACCTCCGCTCCAGCGGCTGGAGGACCAGACCTGATTATTCTGAGTCTCATAATGGGCTGAGAGGCGAGGAGGATGCTGCTCATGCTAATCAGTCTGTGTTATTAGCATTTGTGAGAGAACGCTGCAGAAATGCTCTTTTATCCTCATTCATCCTGCTGGACGCATGATTTATAAATAATTCATGACCTAATTGAGTCTGGAGAAGAAAAACTCCCCAGTTTAACTAAAGACGCTGCAACACTTTTATTAAACTGCTGCTTCGCTGGAAAAACCTACCGCTTCATTTAAATAACAGATTATAAAGCGAAGCTGGACTAATGAGGTTCAAGACGAGCCGCTCACACATTTCATTTGGTTCCTAATGGAGGCCATATTTATCTATCCTCTCTCCGCAGGGCCGATGTTCCTCTGGAAGAGGTTACTGAGCAGGTTGACCATCAGCAGCAGGACGAGGAAGGCCAGCAGCTTCAGTCGGTGTTTCCTCTGGGTTTACTTCCTGCAGGGACCCATCAAGAGAACCCGCACTACCTCAAAGGTTTGATGAGGATTAATCGAGAGTTGGATTTCTGGAGGGAGATGGCCGCTGTCCTTCTGAACCACTGGACCACGAATTGATGCTATCACATGATTAAAAGGGGTTTATATAACAAAAAAACCAACAAAACTATCTATAAAACAACGATGATGATTGCAGTTCTAATAATATGTGTAATGATCCAGTCATTGGTTTTGACGTGAACTCATAGGGAAAGTGATGGAACCAGGTGAGGAAGATTGGCTCCCATTGTCCACAAATGAGGTTTAGAAGTATGAAATTTGTGAATTAAAATTTAGATTCAGTAAACAGGAAGTGGATCTTCTAACGGACAGGAAGCCTCTGGGAGCGGCTCATGTTCTCGTAGCTGGAGCTGTGAGGAGGTTCTCCAGATCTCCATCTGATGGAGTCAGAAGGTTGGAGAAGAACGAAGGTTTGAGTCTGAGGAGCAGAGATAAAGTTGCTGCTTCTCGCTCTTCGTCCAGGAGACTGAGGACCTGGTCATATGACTTTAAATCAAGTACAGCAGAGAGCAGCTATCGTTCTTCATCACTGTGCTTTAGAGATGAAACCACTTCCTTTACATCAGGCGTTGTTGATCTGCTGAGAGACGGAATGGCTCCAAATGTTTCCTGATTGTCTCCAGATGTGAAGATGTTGGACTCCAACCTGATCAGAGGAGGAGAAACTGAGATGAGCTTCATCTTCTGCAGAGTGTTGCTCAGACCTGTAAACTGACCTGGTGATCAATGACTCAGCCTGAAACCTTCCAGACCTTACTTCTATTCAGTTACAATTGACAAAATAATAACTTGGACTAAACTCACTTGTTTAGATCAAGACACTGAATCAGAATCCACATCTGTGAATAAATTATGTTGAATTTAAATGAATAAGCAGATGAAAAGCTTTCTGCTCCTCTGCTGCCACTTGCTGGTCAGGAGCTGCAGCATCATTTAGAGCAAACTGAGGCTGTGGAGGGACCAAGATTCACTTTACCTCCGCTCTGCTCTCTGAAATCAGTCTGAGTCTGGACTTTGACTAGGCCAGTGCATAAAGACGTCTCCAAACAACATCACTGTTTGAAGTTTTGAAAAATAAGATAGAAATGAAAAAATTTTGAATGTATTTTAACCAAAAACTTTTCAGCTTTTAATCCTGCAGCTTCCCATTAATATAAGTGTTTTACAATCATAGATGAGGTCAAAGTTTCATCCAATAACTCCATAAAGAGTTCGACTTAGTCAACCAAACATTAAACAAGCATCAGACTATCATCTCTACCTATTTACCTGGAATCATCAATTGTAACTTTTATTCATGTATTGAACTTGACAGAGTTTTTAACCTGACGTCTTCTCATTTAAAGGCTTTTTTCAAATGTTTGTGATTACGTCAAAACACTAAAAGCAGACAGCAGTCATCAACTCTGCAGTTGCTCTGCCCCTGAGGAAGTTCGGGGTGACAGTGGACAACGTAGACCACCTTACTGACTGCAGCAGCATTTCTCGCTTAGACATTAGAAAGAAGGTTGACCTTGTGTTATGATGTATTAATTTTTAGTGATGATAAGTGGAGGACCCAAAAAACTCAAGTAAAGGTAAGTTGTTACACTTCACCTCTGGTAATAATAAACTCCCGGACCGGATCACGCCGTTTCTGATGGTCGGTACTTGCATCGTGCTTTATCAGGTTCAGAGGACCCAAAGCGCTTCACATTCGCAGGCTGATAACTATAGAAACTGAAGCGCTTCGAAGATTTAAACTAAGATAAAACTGAAAACTCAGTGAAAAGAATAATTATTTCAGGTTAAAAATGTAATAAAACAGGAGAAGCTGCAAGTCAAGAGACTAAATCAGATCCATCAAACCTCCAGGAGAGACGAAGGCTTCGTCATGATCCGTTGGGTTGGGAATGGAAAAGAGAAACAAGTCAGAAGAACTGGGAAGTTCCCAGCGGGAAGCAGGAAGTTCCCAAACAGAAGCAGGACGTTCTCAACAGGATGTAGGAAATTCCCAATGGGAAGCAGGAAGTTCACAACTGGAAGCAGGAAGTTCCTGAAGAGAAGCAGGAGGTTCCCAGCAGGACGCAGGAAGTTCCCAAACAGAAACAGGACGTTCCCAACGGGAAGCAGGAAGTTCCCAAACAGAAGCAGGACGTTCTCAACTGGAAGCAGGAAGTTCCTGAAGAGAAGCAGGAGGTTCCCAGCAGGACGCAGGAAGTTCCCAAACAGAAGCAGGACGTTCTCAACGGGATGTAGGAAGTTCCCAACGGGAAGCAGGAAGATCCCAGCAGGAAGTTCCCAATGGGAAGCAGATTATGTGATCCTCTAGATCAGCATCTTCCTGTAAGAAGCAACATGTCGCCATTTTTCATGTATTCTTGTCGCCGCTTGAATTTAGTCTTGAATTTAGACTCGACTTCCTGGATTAGAGGCAAAGGGCTGCAGAGAAGAACTGGACCAGATCACAGGAGGTTCTGGAGAGTTTTGATGGACCTGAATAACCCAGACTGACTGGATATCTGACTGACTGACTCTTCCTCTGTTTCTCAGCCTGGAAGTCTCTGTTGCCTAGCAACCATTCCAGATGGATGGAGGCAGCTACGGTTTCCAGCGGTGATGGACACCAAGCAGCTCTGAACCGGTTCTTGGGTCTCGTTTTCCTGCAGCGATTCATCAGACCTCAGCTGATCGGGAAGCTTGGAGGAAGAGGAGGGAGAAGAGGAAGAGGAGTTCCTGGCAGGAAACGGTTAAACGCTGCGTCTTGTTGCTCCGCTCTGTATTCCCGTCATGAGCGGCGAGCGTCGGAAGCATCGAGTGACGTCAGTCGGCATCGCAGGCGGAGCGGACGCTGAGGGGGAAATATAGGACACCGAGGAAGAGGAGGAGGAAGAGGACTGCAGTAATCCAGAGAGAAGCAGAAAGCAGCAGCTCTTCATCAGGTACGTCTTCATCGCCTGATGCAGCAGCTTCAGCTGCTGCTTCACGTTAAAGGAGCAGTTCTTCATTTATGATCATGAAACTGAAACAATGAAAACAGAAAAACAACAAGAGAAACGAGATGTTCTGGTTCTGGACTGGTTCTGTATGTTCTGGTTCTGTATGTTCTGGACTGGTTTTGGTTCTGTATGTTCTGGTTCTGGATGTTCTGGACTGGTTCGGGTTCTGGACTGGTTTTGGTTCTGGATCTTCTGGTTCTGGACTGGTTCTGTATGTTCTGGTTCTGGTCCTGTATGTTCTGGTTCTGGATGTTCTGGACTGGTTCGGGTTCTGGACTGGTTTTGGTTCTGTATGTTCTGGTTCTGGATGTTCTGGTTCTGGACTGGTTCTGTATGTTCTGGTTCTGGATGTTCTGGCCGGTTCTGAGGTCAGTGGGTCGGCATGAACATCTTTTGCAGTGAAACATGAAGGATGATTTCTGGTGTGAACTGGTCCTCCCGTTGACCCACCAGACCTGGTTCTGGTCAAAGAGACGATAGCAGTAAAGATGTCATCTTCTTCTCTGGACCAGAGGGTTGGTGTACAAGGTCGGAGGTCAGAGGTCAGGATCTGTGTCAGTTGGTCTCCAGATCTGATTTTATGAAAAACGTTCAGATCTCCTTAGAAAATGTTTATCTGCTTTAGTATTTTTGCTCTGGATGTTCAGATTGAGACATTATCAGAAAATCCATTAAAATATGCATAAAATAATCAAATCTTTAATGATCTCCTCGCTGCTCTGCTGCAGGTTGGACCCGCTGCCGTCCTCCTGTCTCTGCCTCCCTCCTCAGTTTTCTCAAGGCCCCTGCAGGATGAAGAAGGTACTGCGTCTCTCTCAGTCCGGAGCGTGACCTGACCCCTGACCTCCCCTCCAACACTCTGCACCATTAGAAGCGGCTCCTCCTGCATCGGTCGCATCATGGACGGCTTCCGGCTGCCGCCCGTCATCGAGGAGGTGCTGGACCCCTCCGGTCAGTGATGAAGATGTTCTGGTAGTTCTGTGAGGAAAGCATCAGTCAGTGTACATGTGGCTGCGAGTCTGGACGGGTTCTGTGGGCGGTTCTGGAGGTGAATTCTCCAGGAGTTTGTTCGGCCATCTTGTCCTCCCAAACCATCATCAAACATCCAGTTGTCCTCAGAGCCACTGTACGGTCTTCCTCCCCAACATGTTGATGATGATGATGATGATGATGATGGTAATGATGAAGGTGATGATGAAGGACTTGCAGCTCTAACATTTCAGTCTGTCTCCCAGGAAATGCCAGCATCAGGACTTCATGCTGCCATTTTCCTAATGTTTAATTTTGAAACATTTAAAACGGGCTCTTTGCACATCAGCTTTCGCGTTCGGGGAAAAGCGGCTCGATCGTTTCCGATCTATTGAAAATGTCATTTTCCACTAAGTGGAATGAAGGGATGAAGGGTGCCTAAGGATGAAGGGCTGCACAGTGGCGCAGTTGGTAGCACTGTTGCCTTGCAGCAAGAAGGTTCTGGGTTCGATTCCCGGCCCGGGGTC
>CAEFZY010001602.1:0-30103 GCA_903066815.1 Brachyrhaphis roseni
CCATCCATCCATCCATCCATCCATCCATCCATCCATCCATCCATCCATCCATCCATCCATCCATCCATCCATCCATCTTCTTATCCCTTGTGGGGCTGCTGATGCCTTTCTCCAGTAGTCAATGGGTGAGAAGCGGGGTACACCCTGGACACGTTGTCAGTCCGGCTGTCTTTATTCCTTTAATTTAATTTTCCAGCAAATAGATTTGTTAAAAAATAAATTGATTTGCATTCAACAATCCACTACTGGTTATTTAATGACTTTTTTGAAGTGATGCTGCTCTTAAAGTGGAAAATGATCAGTCCATTTCAGGAGTGGGAGTCAAATTTCTTTTTAAAGTGCCCAGTTTTTAACTTCCTGATTTGCACAACATTTTACATGGACACATAAGTTTTATTTTTCCATATTTGAAAAAATATATATATTTACCAGCTTTTATAATGATAAACTCCTTATATGAATAAGGTTGCTCTGAAAGGTAACCAAGCAAGAGTAAGAGATCATAACATCAGAAATTAAATGGTGAAGTAAGTTACAAAACAAACCAGAGATCAGGCACAGAAAAAGAGAGAAAACAACTTTATTCAGTTTTTCAGTAACTTTTATGTACCGTGAAATTAAAATACAATTAAGTTGACTGTACTGTAAATATGGCAATACATACACACATATCAACAGTTACGTGGTGCTTTTTTGTATGTATGCTGTATATCAGTAGCAAATGTACAATATATATACAGATATGTGCAAGTTCATTTTCTGTACACATGTATGAAAAGTAAAAATTCAGAATGTTCACATGTTAACCTTGACTCCTCTCACTTGCATGTAGAATTGCCAGTGCACGTACATACACATTAACATGGCACTACACGGTCCACAGAGAATTGAAGCAACTCAATTTTATTTTACTTTATTTTTTTAGGAACAGAGTTTGCAATGAAAAAACTTGCAGAAAATACTGACAACAACACCTCAATGTGAAAGTGTTATCATAGATAAACTGTATATGTCAGAATGTTCAGCTTTGTCTTAAAGGTGCAGTTTTTTTCTTCTTTTTTCCTCTGTGACTTGTACTTGACAGTGTAAAGACAGTCTTTTTGAGGTAGACTGCTCAGATTCAAGGGCAATCTTTTCTACGTTGTTTTTTTATGTATTTACTTTTTTTTTACAGTTTTTAATTCACAAATGCATGACATTCAAAATGAAACAACATAAGTACTACAAGTACAATATGCAGCAATGAGGTAGAAATGGTTTTAAAGGATGCACAACTGTAAAACTGGGGTGGGAAATACATTAGAACCAATTCTCAACATTAAACTAATTACAAGAATACTGAAAGAAAGTGATTTAAGTCACCGAGTCTGTATCGCTTGGAAACTTGATGTGCTTATTAAAGGCCCTGTTCAAGTGCCATCTGTGATAACAGGTCCTTTTATTTTACCGCACTCCATAATGTAATTTATCTAGTTTTCTAAAATTTTAAAGATAAAAAAACATGTGAAATGTATACCACACATTTTGAAATGATTTTTTGCAAAAACACAGTCCTATTGTCAGGTTGCTATTATATTTAATTTCATGCAAATGCAACATTAGGTATAAGAAAAACACAAAGCACATTAATGGAAATTAAACCAGATGCCAGAGGGAGACACACAACCTTTTTTAACCACTGTTTGTCATTTAATCAAACTAAACTTTTGCTCTTTTGGATAATATAGGATCACCAAACATTTCTATTTGTTAGATGCCAAAATATTAAGGAAGACAGCTTATTTTTCAAATAAAGTGATTTATAAGATAGTTGTGCAACTTTACAATATTAGTAAAATATCTTTCTAAACTGAAAGACCATTCAAAGAGGAAAATAAACTATTTTCCATTCCGTTTTTTTTTGTTTTGTTTTGTTTTGTTTGCTTTCTTTTTGGTGTGAAGTACAAGTACATGAGTGGGAGCATCATACTGTGTGAATATTTTGTACCATGGGGGAGTGGCACCCAACACAAAAAAACTGGTGACATCAAGAGTAAAGGATATTATGTATGAATATTATAAATGGACAATGACATCGCCAACTCTAAGCCTAAGCACAAGGCCAAATTCCTTACAAAGCGGTTTGAGGACGACAGAATCAAAGTTTTGAAATGTCTATCACAGAGATACTTCCTGGGATACTTACTCCCAGAGAAAATTTGTGAACGCAGCTTATTACCTACAATCCTGACTCAAATACACCAGTCCTGTCAGAAAGGAGTAGGTCAAAATTTGTGAATGGAAACCCAATATATTAGAAAAAATCTATGCATAGAATAAACAAATCTATGCAAAATAAATCAATGGTGGTGTGAAAAATTAGCTTCCCCCTTACTGATTTCCATTTTTTTGCATGCTTGTCACACTTACGTGTTTCAGAAGATCAAATCAATTTAGATATTAGCCAAAGACAACACAAATAAACACAAAATGCAGTTTTTTAAACGATGAATGATGTTTATTAATAATGGAGAAAAAAATTCTAAAGCTACATGCCCATGTGTGAAATATTTTCTTCCCATAATAATAAAGAACTTCATTTAAAGACTGTCTTTTGTGTTTACTTGTGTTGTTTCTGACTGACACTTAATTTATTTTTCACACCACTTTATGTGAACTTGAAAATTAAAAAAAAAGAAAGAAGATATCTTTTAAAAAAAAATATTTCTCGCTTTCATTATTCTGACAATAATAATGAAATTAGGAATTATTTTGATAACCCCAGATACCCAAAGAAAAGTTAAGTGTGATTTAATGTCAGACAGTGGAAAATAGGTTGTGTCTTTTTATGCAGTGTATGTAAACTTCTGTTTATTACTGGATGGGACCAGATCTTTTAATATCTATAATATTGATATATTTTCCCACACATCTCTGATTCACCACTGAGCTCTTGAACATGTAAGATGTGTGCTTGTTCATCCAACTCATGGCTTTAATGCCCAATTTTAAGTGAAATAATAACCTAACCCACTATAGTTGGAAGTTTGTATTTTCGGACATTTTCTGACTTTTGTGCCATTCATGCTTTTCAGCTTGTGCTCAAATACAAAACTGTAACCTGTTGATTGACTTAGAGAGTTACGTTTTTAATAACCGTCACAAGTTTCCACTATTGATAGACATTGCTACAAATTGTTGCATTTTTGTAAATACACAAAGATAACACTGAGAATTCAAGAACACTGATTCATAAATTACTTAAAAAATGTAATATAGATTCTGGTCAATTTTCTTCTTTACATTTTCAAGCCTTGGCAAATTTTGGGATAAATTGACCCTTTTACTACTGGACTGTTCGTAATGATCACGGGTCAATTTGTGACCACTAGTTAAAACTCTTATCTAGGTAATGCTGTTTTAAAGCTACAAGTGGTAAGCCGTTTTAAACATAACCAATTATAAACATTTGCATTCATACTCCAGTATTGTAGAGTTATCATATGGACAGAATCTGTGTGGCCTACTGCAAGAAAAAGTGAACAGATAAATTCAATAAGTAATATTTACCAACAGGGGGTTTCAAAGAGTTGTTGTAGTTTAGTCTAGAGTTGCATTCAATCAGGTTTAATAAGCGTCAGCCTGCTCAAATGGTGATGTGTATTCAGTGTTATGATGATTTATCTTCATAGTTCATGAAAACACAAAGATACAATCACAAATAAATCACCACCATGTATTCAGTGCATGGGTACAGAATATAGTAGTACTTTTAGTGGTACAAAATGGGATGAAATGGCAATGAGAGTGCAAGCTGATGAGGAGGCAAACAGAAGAAAATAAAGGATGTTACTTTCTTTCCAGGTTAAAAATAAAACAGTAAGTGATAAACTAATGTTCATCATCTAACTAGAACCATTGCCATCTGAATGTTTCAGGAAGACTACGTGTCTGTAAGATTTCTGAAACAATTTTAACATGTGACTCTTCATGACACACTTGACATAATTTGGGAGATTTATTTCTATGCAGAAAAAATCAAGAGAGTATTTATTTGTGAAAACTTTGCAATGTGATTCTTAGCTAAAAAAAATGCGACTCAGCAGTAACCAGGACTCAAATAAATGACCCACACCCTTCAAGAAGAATATAGGCACTCAATTCACACACATTTGTCTCTTCATATACAGACTTATAATAATCATTTTACAAATGACTAAAACTTGTGCAGTTTTAAAGATAATGCAGCAAAGATATTGTAACTGGGAATACAGATAAAGCATTCAACATAATGTAAAAGTAGAGTCAAGTATCACTCTGGAATAAGGAATAACTTTCTCAAACTGTGCTATTGTCGTGGAAATTCTTTAAAAGTCCGGACCTTGAGACGTTATTGGTTCCAGCCATGTTTCAATGAGAAAATGCTTAATGTTTGATAGAAAATTTAAATATGGTAAAGCATCAAGAAATATTATATTAAGACACCTTCCTACAAGAAAAAAAGTCTGTCAGTGCCTCTGCAGTTTCTGTACAAATACCCAGACAGTGCTCTCTTCTTCTCCTCTGGCATGTTTCAGTGTGAGTGTTTTGCTCACATTATAATACATTCAGTGCTTTTACTTGCCAATTAAGCTTTCAGACTGACTCATATATTGTTGGAAATGTACTATGGAAATTTAGCAATTATTGGCAGCAAACAGTTTAATAATACAGCAACAGTTTAAAATATGGGAGAAAAAATAATTGGTATTTTGTACAAAAACTAAATTAATGAATTTGAGATAAAGAAAAGTGTAAAATCACTTGTGTAAACTTCTTATTGAAAGACTTTAAAACAGAAAGTATGAACACAGAATCACCAGGGTTTCTGTAACATTTCCTTCTGACTTTGCAGGTTCAGTGCCTATTTTCATCCAGGCACTGAAAATAGGATGATAAAACCAAATTGTCCTAAGGCAAAGGCAAAGTGTGTCATTAAAAAAAAAAAAACCTATCAAAATGTAAAGCATATAGATTTTACACAAAAATACTTAACATTTTTAGCTGGGTATCATCATGAAACAAGATGGGCAAGTTGTGACATTTTGATGTCACTGTGAACTTGTCTTTCAGAGATAAACTAAGGTACAAAGCAACTTACACTGTACATAATCCTTGCGTCTTCATGAACGATAAAATGGCAACAGGAGGGGGAAACATAGCTTGGATCAGCTGTCTCGCTCAACCTCGAGATGTTTGTCTGCACTTTTAAATTTCTCTCGGCACAAGCTGAACACTTTAATCTCAAAGCTGGGATTTAAATAACGGGATCATTGTATCTGTTGTAAATGAAGGTTTCTGACTTTGCAGCCGGCAGGAAATAAGAAAAGAATAATTCAAAAATGTAAAATGTATTAGCTCAAGGCTGCAATTTCACTCACACAATGGGGCTGTTATTTCCAAAGGCAAACTCGTAATTGCAATACCAAATTCTGTTTAAAAAATAAATAAAAGCTGAGAATCCTAAACAAATTGATTTTTAAGGTTTGCAAATAAACCATAATTATCCCCTCATACATTCACTGCAGGAACCTTCTCGTCTTGAGATTCTTGAGCTATCAAAAAACCTTTTGTATTTTAATGATGCAATTTTAAATGTGAGGCAAATGTTTATCTCATGTAGTGTTTTAATACAAGCTTGAGTAGTACATATTACTAACACATTCCTGAGATTTCAAATAGAAAACAGAAAATATGGTACAATTTTTCTGTGTGAATTATTCTTAGTAAATAGCTGTAGAAATATTTTTAGGAATGTCACAACTAACGACATCCAAACTTAAAGATGTGCAAAAAGCCTTAAAATAAATACATCTTGTAATGTAATTGCATAATCAGACATTGCAAAATGTAGAAAAATCCAACTGTTAATTTGAGTAAATTTATTCAGTCAGTCACTTTTAAGAAATTGTTGTTTTTAATAAAGTTCCAACCCTTATAGTGAGTGGGATCCCTAACAATTACTTAAATATAAGCAACTGTTGTAATCAAAGTGTTTAGGAATCTTTAATTAGAAATGAATGAGTTAAATTATTTCTGGGACATTCATAGGTTGTGACAAAGGGGTCCATTTTTCTAAGCCAATCCTCAAAATGTGAAAGACAAGTTACGAGTTCATAAATTAAAACATGGCTACAATAAAAAGCTACAGATTTAATTGTGGCTACATATACCACCCAACCACTGACAAAACAAATCCAGAACTTTAACAAACAAAGCTGGGTGAAGATGCAAGGGAACCCATGTGCTACCGGGACTTTAAACTGACAGTGCAAGCTGAGACCCGGTGAAACTAAAACTGAGCAACAAACTCTTAGGTAAACCTGGCGTAAAGCAAAGGATGAATATGTGGGGAAGCACCACAAGCCAACTGTGGCGTATGGTGGAGAGCCTGCAATGCTTTGGACTTTTTCCTTTTCCAAAGGTCTTTTAATCCATGTTAGGGGTAACTTAGTTAAGTACTAAACACGGTTGACTTTGCCATGTTTTTCACAGAGCTGCAGATAAGAGCAGCCCAAGGCAATGTAAGAAAGGGCATCAATAGCAGAGGTGTTTTCACTTATTTCTTATCATTAAATAAATGTACTCAAAATATAGTATGGGATCTGCAAAAATATTTCATTGTCATTTCAACCTCCTGCAATAAAAAATATATAAATTCTAAAGCTTTTAACACATCTTTATCACAAAGGCTAAAAGTTCTAGAGGGCATTCATTTAAACTGAAGTCACATTTAGCAATTTTATCCTCAAACCTACCAATGAAAGGCTACTGCAACCAAATTTAAGTCTTTAATGCAAATAAAATTTTAAAGATATGTGCATGTCCATTTTGCTATGATTAAATGAATTACATGCACACATAAAACCTGTGCAAGATAATGATGCTCAGGGAAAATTCTGCCAATCAATTTAACTTAGCTGAAATTAACCACAACAGTTCACGGAGAGCACAAAACAGACAAAGCTGAACAACACTTTTGCAGTAAAAAACAAAAGTTTGTTTCACATTGTAAAGCTCTTTTATATAAGCACACCACCAATGAAGATTGTGAGGCAAAAGGAAACTTAACAGCACCATCTCAGGCACTTGACAGCAACAAAATCTCAAAATCAGCATTATATCTATATATATTTGTATATTTATATACAAAAAGTGGGGCATCCTTTTAAATTTACTTTAATAAGCACGTAACACTGTGTGATGTCCAGATTGCTTCCATAACTCTAGATAAAAAGCTGATATCACCACTGTTTTATTATTGTTTAAAAGCAACCAAACACTGTTTTTACTTATCATATTTTAAGGAAACTGTGTTTGATTGGTTCCATTCACGGACTACAGCCAAACATTTTGTTCCACTCAGTGTACACATCAAGCTCTTTTTGTGATATGCTAGGCTGGAATTTGCAAAATACATTTTCAAAGTCTTGGTACGTGACTGGTCTCATCTGACTGGGATGGATGCTGGGAAGGTCAGCCCCGGGAATGCCATGGAGAGAGCCAACAACAGCCTCTTGACACAGCTGGACTACATCCAGTCCAGAAAAACCCTCTGTCCTCTGAACCAATAATGAAATTTCTTTGTCACTGAGACAATAGTTGTGCTGCGAGAGAAGTTGGCTTATTATCTGATGGCGTGCGGTTCCATCAGGCAATGGGATGAGCAAACGCTTAGTAAAGTACCTCCGTAAGGTCTCAGGTATCTCTTCTGGCTTACTGGTGGAGCAGACCACGAGAACATGGTCCTCTGCAGAGGTCAGAATACCATCAAGCTGGATGAGGAGCTCAGCCTTGAGGTGATTTACAGGGCTCTCCTCAGTAAGCTGGCCAGACAGCAACAGATCCACATCACTGATTAGGACTACTGCTGGTTGGCGACAGCGTGCTACAAGGAAAGAAGCTTGGATAATCTTGCCTCCTTCTCCAAGCCACTTGGTCACCAGTGCTGAACCACTTAGCCGTAAAAAAGTGGCCCCCAGCTGGCTGGCCATGCAGCGCGCCAGTAGCGATTTACCAGTTCCCTGAGGTCCAAACAATAGCAGACTCCGAGGTAATGTGGAAAGTCCGCTAAACATGTCAGGTCTCAAAATAGGCCACAGTATCTCCTCTTTAATAGTTGATTTGGCCATATCCAGACCTGCAATGTCAGTCCAGTCTACTGGAGAGCCCTGTTGAAGGATTTCCGTGTTGACCATTTCCACCAGGTTGGAATCACTGTTCTTTAATTGTTCCTGTGCAGCATGGATGGACGAGGTAGCCGTTCCTAAATCAGGCCCTGAAAGGGAGTGGGAGAGGTGCTGTCTGTGGTCATCAGTTTGCTCGCTCATGATTGGAGACCCAAACTTGCTGTAGGGCTCGCCAGTTCTTAGATCTCCTGCAGAGTTTTTGGTTGATCCGTAAGATGGAGGAGTTAGAGCTCTGCCAGAGTGCACATTAAATTTTCTTTGTTGATCAGAGGCCAGTTGCTGTTTGGTTGGCTTAAAAGCTAAAGATGATGGCTCTGTGTTTCTTTCAAAGCCAGTGCCCCTGTTTGAGTCTGAGACACTGCTGTCTGCTACTCTGTACATAGGGCTCTGTGAGGAGCGCTGTTGGTTGTAGTTGAAATTACCATAGCTAGAGTCCACATCTCCATGTCCGCTCATGTAGAAAGCTTTTCGTTTTAATGAGTTGGACGAGCTGCCATTCAAAGGTGTAGGTGTGATTGGTGTGTGATTATGAGACTGGTAGGTGTATCCAGGCAAAGTGGAGGGAGGTATTGGAGTGGGAGCTGCAATGCCAGACGGTAGATAAGCAGAAGGTGGGGGTGGTGCTCCCCCAGGGCTATAACCAGGACCCACGGCAGTCTGTGAAGCATACCCTGTTGGAGGATAACTGTAGTTGGGTAGGTTGGGAGACCCAGCATTGTAGCTTGGCACTAAACCAGGTGGAGGTGGTGGGGGTTGTAGAAGCCCGGCACTCTGGAGAGGAGAGGGGTGAGGAGAAGGGAGGGCAGGGGTGCTCTGGCTGCTGTAGCTGGAATGCAGGTAAGAGCCATTGTAACTGGCAGTATATTCCTGAGAGGGGAGGCCCGAGTGAAGAGTGGTGGCTGGATGACTCCCACAGTTACTACTTGAGTAGCTAGGCTCAGACAAGCTGCTTGCCACCCCTGGGGAGCTTCCTATGCTCGCAGACACGTCTGTAGGGGGGAGGGCAGCTGTCATTCCAGCTTTGCTCACAGATATAACATCTGGAGCACAGTTCATTGGGTAAATCCCCTCCTGCCAGGACTCATTCTCCGACTTTCGTCCATTCACGAGTCCACTGGAGCTATCGGAGTAGGCACACAGCAGGGCTCTTTCATTTGGGCCTTCTAGGATCCCAGAGTACTTCTCTGCATATTTCTTTAGCAGATTGGAGGCAGTCAGTGCAGAGATGTCATCGTTTGCCCACGCATACTGGTATGTTCGCTGTAAGTGCCCCCGATAGGCCTCCACTTTGTGTGCTGGGGAGCGGGTAGTGGATGAGATGTCAAAGTGTTGTTCTGCCCATTGTGTGTGCTCTGGGGTCCACTGCATCTTTAGACCTAGACAGTATGCATAAGGAAGAAATATGTCAAAGTATGCATTAATTTTTTCACAATGGCCATGAGTGGGTATGAGATTCTCACAGTATGATAACCTTGAGCAGAAATACCACAATTTATGATATTTTGGGATTTAAGCAAAACTACAAAATGGAAATCTATAGATCATCTATTTAATGTGAAACAGAAAAAAAAACAACACTTAATACCAACTGATGCATGTATCTATATTTAATAATTGTTACTTTGATTTTGATTAATTTACCTAATACAGCTCTGGAAAAATTACAGGCTGCTGTTATTTTTTTATTTTTATTTATTTTCTGAAATTAGGATCTCTAACTGTATGATGGCCTTTCCATTCCAGTGTCTATTGAACTATGCCAAATGCTGGTGTCTGAATCTTTCTAATTATTGTGTTGTTCAAAGATTAAATTGAAATTGCTTTTTTGTGTGCAAATAGTAGTCAGTAAAACATGAAAAACATTGCAGTGGTCTCTGATTAATAGATGCATAAACAAAGTAAAATTAGAAACTGTTAATTTTAAATGATTGTTGAGTATTTTACTATACAGTTAAGGCAGAGTATTAAGGCAGGAGTAATCTTGAATTTGGTAAATAAATAACTGACTTGTAAAATTATTAATTGGAATGCAAGTACGGGCTTTTCAGTTGATTATGACGGGTATGAATAATTGTCAATGTGCCACTTTCTGCTTGGTTGTATGAGTATAATAAAAAATGTAAATGTGTATTGATAATGTTGGTCTCATTTGTTTTATATTGTGTTTAATAAATAGTTTTATTTATCAGTTTTAATATCTAAAAGGAAAAAAAAAACAGTAGGTTGATAATTAGAAGGCTATGTGCAGTAGAACTGTTCTTATAGTTTGTAGTTGCTTTTAGCTTGCTAGCCATAGTTTTTGCTTTTTGAGATGAACAATTATTGCAAACAGCCAAACTACGGTAGTTGTTTTAGGTAAGCAAGGGAAAATTGTAGCCTTCTTTACAAAACTTGACCCGCAATACACAGCAACATGTTTAGGAGGGTACAGCGTGGTTCTACTCCCAAGCCTATTTAACAATAAGAAAAAAAAAAAATAAATAAATAAAAATATATATATATATATTTTTTATTTTTCCCAAGGTGTGGAGATTAAAACACTAAGAGCTGCTGGAGTGCATTAATTTTAAATCTACAGACACATACAAAACTAACTGGATGGTCAGCATGAGGATATTGGAGCCAACACCTGGTTACCATGGAATAATCTATCCAATGCAGAGCAGAATGACACAGACATTGCAGGTCAGTCTATAATCCAACTCTCATCTGAGGCATTCTGAGACAGTTTCAAATCTGCTTGGAGGAGAGCAGCAAAGCAATCTTCCTTGGCAGCGCTCTGTTGCTTTCATCACACAAAGCCCTCAGCCCAGCATGAATTACATCCACATCGAGTCTGCCTACTGCTTCCCACCCGACAGAGTTAAGAGGGAAAAAAAAAAACAAGCTTCACTTGTCTTTTTCTCCGCAGCTTCGCTCAGCCTCTATATGAGGCCTAAAAGGGATTGAATGACAGAAATAATGAAGTTAAATCCTAAAGTCGATCTGCAAATAATAATTAAAAAAATCCTTCTAGCTGTGCTTCTTTATTCTGGGATGATGGGGAAATATTCTCTCAGAACATAGTTTGTGGGAGATTAATTCTCAAAACAATTTGAAATAGTGAACGGAGTCTTGTGCATCTTTCATCAGCATTAAGCTGAGTGAGATACGCAGACACATGAGAGAGAATGATCCAAACATGTCCCTCTCTTTGTTCTGTTGACACCATGACGCTATACTTTATACTTCAGCGGGTTAAGCAGATATCAGAGGACTCAAACTGAAAAACAGCTAGTGTCCAGAGGCAGATTACAAACGCATGGTTTGTCTGTGAATTCCCTTCTGATTCCCTCCCAGCCATTTGCCAACCAGCCACACTAGACACCAGCAGCTAATTAGCAGGATGATGCTGCACTAATTGTGTTAATTTACAAGGTTTTAGTCAAAGAGATCTGTGCTGTGGCTCACATGCTTGTCAACCATCCAAGCTAATGACTGAAGGGAAATAAGCCTGAGGCAATAAGCTTGTGGGGGAAAATAAGGTGATCAAAATACAAAAAAAAATCCTAATGGATTGCAACTGAATGGAATTATTAAGCAAATGTCATAATCTGTAAAACAAAAAGATTAATATTGTAAATGCATTTGTAACAAATTTATGAATTTTCATTAAATACAAACTAACAGTTAGAGATGCACCAATTAGGATTTCCTGGCAGATATTGATTTCTGGTTTTCTTTGAGGGATAATCAGCTGATTCCAATTTTGATGGATTCTTGTTTTTTTTATTCTGAAGAACATAACACACAAAAGAGAGGGGGGGAAAAATGAATGCACAAAATAATGCTTATTGCTATGTATACATTGAAGTAGTATAAACCAGTTATTACCAGTCTTGGGAAAAAGAGAAGCTTTCAGTTTTGGCTGATCAAAACAACCAAAAAAAAAAGTATTTTATTGTAAGAGCCAATCCCGAATAAACCAAGCAGCCAAGTGCCTGGCTGATTGAATTGTGAAACTACTCCTCTTTTTATTCAGTATGTTTTAGAAATATATATTTTAAATTGAACTATTTCTAAGGTAAATCTGATTAATTTAATATTCTTTTTTTTTCTTATGAAATAAAAAAAAAAGAATGAAAAAAAAAAATCTTCCAATTAATGCAGACTTGAGGAAACAGCAATGAGTGCTGTATTGTCTGCCAAGAATCTAAAGCGGTGGTGACACTGCAGCGAGAGTAGCGGGATAATGGATTTTGTAAAAATCATTCAGTTGAGTTCCTTAACACTCAAGGCCCATTTTGTCAATAGCAAAATTGCACACAGCCCACACCGAGAGAGATTCTTCTATTACTGCAAATCCTCTCTGTACAATTTGCCACTTTGGACAAATCAAAGAGGAGCTACTCACAAAGTGTACTTGAGCTCACTGAGCATCAGGTGTTTTATATAAAATGGAGAAAATCCAAGACAGTCAAAATAGAGCTTGCAGGTGAAAACAGATTTGCACTTTTTGTTAGCTTAAAAAAGATACTAATCAAAGTAACCCACTTAATGCAAAATATTACAGACATTTTGTAAATACTGCATGCACTCGTAGTGCACACATTTTTATTTCTTTGCAGTATTACACATTGAGGAAAAAATATTTTTCAAATAAGATATGCTGCATGTAAAGCACAAACTGTATGTTACCTTATGCATATTTTCCATCAAACCGGATGATATAAACTCTAAAAGAATTCCCCCACAAAAAATTACACATACATCCTCCATATGCTGAAAAGTATACCGACACACACAACAATCTGGTGCTTTGGATACTAGAGTAAAATGTTGTCCTTTATTGTACCTGCACCTCAAAAGGAGGGAAAAGCATCTACAGTTTCCTTTGTTGTTCTCATATAGTATAATTAGAGACCGTTCAACAAGAGGAATGTTCTCACTGCCTTAGGACATGAGCTCAAGTTCCACTGATCCGCCAAAAAAAAAAGGATCTTTGTTTTCCTGTTTTGAATTTGTCAATTCTTGGGTGTATTTAAATTCTGAGAAGCCTATTTTGCAAAAGTTTTTTTTTTTTTTTTCAATTTTGGTCATGTTTTGTAGGTGCCAAAGTCAAATAAACTATCTTCTACTTTAGGTGAAATCTAATTAAGAACCACACATTTCTGAAAGGCATACAGAGTTCTCATTATTGGTATGAGATTCTCACTCTATGATAACACTGAGTAAGAATGAACACAGCTTCAGGGAATCTCAGTGTATGTACAAAAACTTTTAACTGAAATGTGTTAAAAGGCTTGATTTTAATTATAAGGAAAACACACAATTACTCCTGCTTCTTCTAAAATATTGACACATTGATTATGGCAGTTCTGATACCTATTTATATGAGTTATTCACTATTTTTATTTTATACATATGCTTAAAGAAGTGCAAATAATAATAATAAAAAGTAAACCTTGCTATTGCATGGAATATTTCACCCCTTTTCCACTCTTCTTTTGATAATGGAACACTGTAAGTTTACCAAACTGATATAAACTAGTTAATTAGTAGGACTATCTGCTCTGGTAGTTGATCATCCAGTCAGCTGCTCAACACACAGGCTGTTTGTAGAAGGCTTGCATAATCTATTACAAATTTTGTCATGGGACATAGCAAATACCCACTTAGAAAAACTCTAGCTAATTATAAATTGTAAGCAATATACTCTATAAGTATAGTTATAGGTGGTGATGCTATAAGCAAGCATCACCAACTACGTTGGCTATGTTTTGTAGGTGCCAAAGTAGTTGGTGTTGCTTGCTGTATAGTGCTGCAGAAAATGTCTAGAGGGTAGAAATACTGATAAATTCAATACGAGGATGTGTTGACACACAAAAAACTTGTTTTACTGACAAAACAGTAATTGTAGCCTGATGCAAATGGAACTTTCCTGATAAACTATATTTGGTTCGGAAGGAATAAATTTATTAATTTATTCCAGTGTGTAAATAACCGACTATCTGAGATCCACATTTACAAATAACCCAAAACAATATGATATTTAAACTCTATCTTAAATTATTTACTTATTTATTGGAAGGGATATCGTCATGGCGACATTTGCCATCATTATCACATATTGAATGTTTCCTAATGTTTTGAACTTCTCTCTCCATATTTTTTAAACTATAATTAAAAAATGTTTCCCAATGGGGTAATTTGCAACTGGAAAATAATGATTGTACACTTCAATATCTCGTCGTTATACTTATCTCTATGACCAAAGTGTTTTAAATGACTGGACATAACTGTCCAGCGGGAAAGCATTGATGGAAGGCATCTGGCAAGAGGTAATCCAATGATGTCATTTGGTGCCGTGCTGTTTAATTTCTGGTTGAGTGATCGTTGTCGATGAAACAGGGATGCTGACCTTTTTGGTAACTATTAATTTGGTAAGCCCTATAGGCCGTTTTTAAGCAAACAAGGCTCGGGCCTCCACTCTGTCCATCCAATTTCCTAGTGCGTAAATTGGACCACCGCTTGCACAATTCTCTATTCATTACAGTGCTGCTGAAAGGAAGCACAGAGGTGGCAGAGTGGTTTTCTTTTCCCCTTTCTGTGCATGTGTGCACAGTTTGTGTGTACGAGTAATCGGGTGAGGAAGAGAGAAGCAGAAACGAAATGCCTTCCAGGAGGTTCCCAAGCATTAAGAGCTGGACCTTCCTTTCGTTCTGTTGCTCCGGAGGGGGCCAGGGGGAGAGTAGAGTGGGTGGGTTGAGGATTGTGGTGGGGGAAGTAAAAGCTGTCGTAATTGAAACGCAGCCTAATCAGACTCATTACCATTTTTACCAATTTGCACCACCAAAGATGCTTATTAGGTAACTGTGTTTAATAAGCTGCTCTTTAGAAAACTCACTGTAATGAGCTCTTTAAAGTCAGACTTGAGCGTGATTACACACTGAAAGTGTTTTTGCAAAGCTGAAGCAGACTGGTGCATTAAACCATGTAGGATGTCATAATTAAGCAACACAATCTCAATGCTTCACACCAACAATAGTCGATGCTAAAAAGTATTCATCGTTACTGATCATTGCAATTCAAGGATTTTTATCACTGGATATAAACTTAATTATGGAGATGTTTGCTTTTATTCTGCATAGACAGAGCTTTTTACTTGATGAGCACGCAAATATAGCTGACAGCCAGCAATTAGGCTTATAAATAAAAACACTCATGCTTACATTCACATTCACTAGAGATAGTCAGAGTAGAGTTTGGACGAAATAATAATGCAATGTGAAATGGTAATCGGCACAGCTACGGACAGTCATTCATCTTACATATCAAGTTAAGACAATTTAAACTCAATTTAGATCTCCGTGTGGCAGTAATTCTTATCTTTGGATAGCAGGGTGCCATTTAACCCCTCATTTATAAAAGACACGTCTTCCTCTGTTACTGTCTTTTTCAGGGCTGCTGTCCACACATTTCACAGCTTGGCCACCCATGGCAGCAAATTACTGCTCTTCTCTAAATTCTTTAGAGTCCACTGATCCAAGCAGATGATATTCTCATCAAAGGTGGAAAATGACTGTAAAAGAATGCTTTTTGGGATTCTAGGTACCAAGTTGAGCAAACATCTTTCAGTGACGAGAGCGTTTGTTTGCAATCACAATGACAAATGCAGAAGATGGATTTGAAATCTATAGCAACAGAGTCACTCTAGATATAGCTAGTAATTTAAATCAGCTGTTCTAAGGGACTTACAAAAATTTCTTGAGTGATTTTCAGGGAAAATCAAAAATGTGTTTTAAAATGATGACCAATGGATTGAAAATCCCTGTTAATTAATAGTTAATGCTTATTCAATTTTGATAAAGCATTATTAATTTATTGGATGATCTAAAGTCAAATGCTACATTTTTGTATACATTGTATACAGGACTTACATATTCCTAAGCCAAGATAATTCAATTTATACACTGTATAGTTTGAAGATTCATTACTGAAGTCACAGCCTCATTACTTATAATCATAATATATATTCATTACTTAAATGATTCCTAAAGTTTTATCAAAACAGTAATTTAACATCAAACACATTTTATACTTTGCTTTCATCAATTCAATTAATCAACAGCAACCATATTGATGTAGCAGGAGCTTTATGAAGTTCAAGTTAGTGAGTGTTCCTCCATAAGTTCACTAATATTTCTTCAGATAATATTAGTGAATATTACCTGAATATAATTTTCACTAATATTACCTGATATTACCTAATATATAGTGTATTTCAGATAGCTGAAATACAAAGCCTCCAAATTTAAAACAAATTAAATTCTTATTTAATTAAAGTGGTCAGTTTATGGCTTTAACAGATTTTTCATGTTCTATCTGTGCTTGTTATTCTGTGCTTGTATCCACACAATTTATTTCATCTTATTAAGCAATTTCTCACCAGAAATGAGAAGAATTATTTTGTTTTGTTACACCTGTGATAAATTGTCCATATGTGTATGAACAATCTCCAAAAGCAATATTTTTTTCAAAAATCATCTTATTTAATTCCTTTTAGTGGTTTGACACATGACTTTTTTTCTGTTATGTCTTTGCTGCTACTCTGTGAATAATAGCTTTACTGTTGTTAATGTCTTGTCAGACACACTTTATGAGTGGTCAAAATGTTCTGGGCTGCACAAGGTGAATAACACAGAAACCTGCCAAACTCTCATTTTAACAGTTATTGTAACATTGGTATCAATGTTACAATTGGTACCAATGTACCAATTGTAACATTTAAGCTTTAAACTAAGTTTCAGTTTAAAGCTCTTTGCTATTTCAGTCTACAACAAGGTAATCATTTTTAGAAAATTATGATATTATAAGAAAAAACACAACGTTTTAACCAACCACAATTTTGTTTTTGACTGCATACTGTTGCTCTGCAATGCACTGTTGTCCTGTTCAGGTTGTTCCTATAGGCACAAGTTCCCCTGTGACTCTGCAACAATGGACAGCCAAAAACATGTATTGATGGATTATATTTTAGATTAAATGTTATCATTTGTTTGAATGTTGTTGAATCAGAATACTCATCCAAATCATATAAACTTGCAAAGCCTTTTTCCCCACTCGTGACTAGAACCTAAAACTTTCCGAAGCCAATTCTTAGCAATACCTATTTTCCTTGCCTATTTTCTTGTGGTTGGCTTACATAATGGTATTAAACCACATGCCTTTACCTAGAAATAAGCCTTGGTTAAAGCTTTTGCTAGCACAAAATGCGTGGAGCAAAAGAAAAGCTTTTTCTGTATAAAAGGATAAAAGTATTTTTCTTTTGTACAGAATTATCTAGAACAGCCCTAAATTATGGTGAACACTGCGCTATGAGTCAATTATATCAAAACGGGGGAATTGTGCTAATGTTGGCCTCATGCAAAAGCAAACTGCGCAGTAAGAAAACATTGTTAGCAGAAGCAAGATGAGAGTTGATTTAAGATTAAGATAAGTGTCAAGTCAGATATATGTTTAGAAAGAAATGATACAGCAAAACACATTTTAGGTGAGGAGTTGTCAGAACATTATAATAACTCTAAACTGAGATATCTGTTGGAGCAGAATACTAAAGGGGCACTATTATGTAATATCAACTTTTTTGAGCATCATGTTACAATGTTATTCTGTTATCCAAAAACATACCTGGAAGGTTGCCTCAATTTTTTCATGCATGTTTGAGAAATATTTTAATCTCCTGTGCAAAACGCCTGGGTGCACCTAGCACCGCTTTCAAGATGCAGATCCTCCTTTGAGCTGCAGTTTCCAAGCTTTCGTACTTCCGCCTCACAAACCACCCTTTCCCCGCGACTCTCCCACTCACTGCGCCTACAGATTAGCCATTTGCAATTAGCAAGCACCTGGTGGAACTGTGCATCACCTGAGCACATTGTATGAGCTACTTCTCAGTAACTGGTGAAAAAATTGCTAAATGAGGACCACTGATGTGAGAACTTCCTGAAGGCGAAGTTTCAGAAAGAGCAGGAGTTTTTAAAGAGACAAATGCCCAATTTCAATGTGTTAAATTACAAAGTCAAATTTCTTTTACGTCACATTTGATAAATGTAGCATTTTTACAACAACTGAAGTTAACATAGTTACTTGATTGTGCGATAAAATGGCACTGTGCCTGGAAAATACATAATACTGTCCCTTCTGTATCTTAAAGGGGCTCTGGAGTTTGGATGAAACCTCCTATAGCAACTGCTTAAATCTTCATAATTAGCATTGTTTATTTTCTTACGATTCCAGAAACTGAATTTTGTATTTGACAAATCATTCCTGCTACTGTATCATTGATATTAAATGTTCTCTGTTTTAATTGAGAGGTGACTAAAAGAAATGTGTTTTTGTTTTTTTTTCTTTCAATGTGTATGTGGTGTTGAGTGTAAGGACATAAGACCTCTAAAGTCTTTGCAGCGCAATTTCTCAAGGCTGCCTGTCACATAATTTCCCCTCTGAAAATACCCTGTCAAATCTTATGGGATGTGTTTCATTTATAGTAATAAGACATTTAATAAAACAAGCTGATATTTTACTGCTGTTTACTTACATTAATGAACACAAAAACATTGAAAAGGATAATGTATTTTTTATATAATATACATAAAACTGCTTCATTAATTTTGAAAACAAGTTTTGCAACTACAAAGCTGCTAAAATCTTGAATCTTCAACCTTAGAAACCATTTAAAAAGACAAATCCGCAATAAGCTCCACTGGCTTTCCGCGAGCTGTGTTTCACATTTTCCCCACTAATTCAGTAAATTGTGAGGTTGAGCTGTCATTTCTTTTTCTCAGCTTAGCTCATTAAACTATGACTCTTCAGGCCAAAAGGCCCCAAAGGCAACATCTTCCATTACTGCCCTAAGTACAGCAAAATCTACACACATACTGAAAGAATGGACCCAGCACAGACCAGTGGAACGTAAACACTGGTTTAATCCAAGTTAACTCCTGGAGACAGCCTTCATAGTGTTACTGCAGTGCATAATACTTAGAAATACTGAAATGGCTTGTTAGCTAAAAGAACACAGCAATTTAATGCAAGCACTGGATAAAACATGTTTAACCTTACAGCACAAACATAGTAAAAGCTGTAATTTTAAAAGCCTCTGTGTGCATAGTTACTTCACTTTTTGAGGGATTACACACTTCAAGAGATGGTTCATTGACCAAAAGCTACTCACTAACATCTTTATAACCCAAAAGTTCATCTGCCCCAATGAAGAGAAAAACAAGCCCAACTCCTTGACTTTTATTTTAAAGCTGCACAGAGAGTCATGTGATTTTCACACCAGCAGGCCCGCTGGACATTCACAAATTATCCTGTTCACTGGACCAGGTTACAACTGTGATTAATTCCAACCATTAGACTTTATAACTGTAATAACCTGATTAAGAGAACACAGTGACATTATAAAAAATGTCATAATTCACAGTATTGGGAAACTCAGTTTTTTACAAGAAAAAGAGCCACTCAAAATGAACCATAATCCTTCTCTAACTAATGACATTTGCTATTCTGATTTAAATATAAACAACTTGATTGCTACTAATTTTTGTTAAGAATTTTTGTAATTCAATGATACCGTGAGAATCACAAGCTTGCCTATGTATTAAAGAAAAGGGCAACTTGTAGTTATCTTGTAGTTATTTTGAAGTTACTGCTTAAGTTTCTGACTTTTTGTGAGTCTATAACGGACTCATTGTTGGAAAAGAGAGAAAAATGTCTAGCTTCCACTTTAAGGCAATACTTCCAGACAATGGCATGTATTCACATCTATTAATGACCAACAAGGAGCAAGTTTCTGATAGTAAGAGAAAATTTAAGCTTCTTATCCTTATGTCAGAAACTCATCACACAAAAGGACCTTTAAGGTGATTTCCTAAATTGATTCCACATCTGACCTTCAATAGCTAATTTTATTTAACCGCCACCAAGGTTATTTATTGCTTCAGTAACAGTGTTCCATAATATAAAATTCAAACAAAATTCGAACTAAACCCTAATTGGAAATACCCGAGCGAGCAAAAATAGGTTGCTTGTCTGCAATTGCTGTCAGAGACATTGTGAAGCTTTCTGTGGTTTCAACTGCAAAGTCTCAAAGAAGGTCACTTTTCCAACACAGGCCAGACAAAAGGTGAAATGAGACAACTGAAGCAATCTTAGGTCAATATGAAATAGAAATCTCTCAGCTATACTGTAATAAAGTTACTGAAGTGAAGTAGTGAAGCCATAAAGGGGAACTTTTACAAGGAAAGAGCTGTCGAGAAGATTGGTTCGCCTACTGGCAAACAATGCCTCCAAAGAGCTAAGCTGGCATGGCGAACACAGCACCAAGGAACTGAAGAAAGCATTTTCACTTTTAGCAAAAGATTTGGGTTTAAAACAAATGCAAATTTATTTTTTAACTAAGAAAAGCCTGTGTAAATAAATTCTTTATACTGTATTAACGTGGTGTTTAAGAGGTTAAAAATAAATAATTAAAATAAACAATCTTTACCTGCTTAACATTGTGATGCTTAGTGTGACTTTTCCTGACTCTGCTTTGGATGTTTTCAGAACAGACAGAATTTTGGTAATTTAGACTGTTTATACTTTTATTTCTTCCTGGTTGTGTTTTGGACAAAGATTCTCACAATATTTGTAATAAAAAGGCACTTAAGATTTCAGGCTTTATTTAATACATGTATGCTTGATAGTTTTGATTTGAATTCCAAAGATACAAAGAGAAAAAAGTGAGTACTAGTGGTAAAAACATCTATCCAAATTAATAGATGGTGATGGTGTTTGTGCAATCCTGATACTAGATATCTGTTTACTCATCAGCCACTTCTACTGTACGTCTCTTTGGCACCATGCAGCCAGACACCAACACACAAGCTAAACAGGAATGGGAAGTGACTGAGCTTACAAAGATCCAGTTTGACAGAGACAAAAAAACTGTACACTCTAATTCTGTTGCCCAACAGACTCAGTCAAGTGCTCTCAAGCACTTTATGACGGACATGCCCACTTAGAAAACGAGTCAGGAATTCATAAATTTCCCAAAACTTTTAGCCATTAAATTCTAATTAAAGGAAATTAATTAGCATTGTGCTTAAAAAGGGGTAAGCACAACAATTTGCCCATTCCATTATTACAATATATGTAAAAAATATATTGTTTGTTTTACGTACGGATGCTGTTGCACTGGGTTACAAAACAACATCCCCACAATGAGGGCACTGTTCGTTTTGGACAGTTTAACTGAATATAGACATTTTAAAGTTAGCTATTTTCAGTATTAATGAAGTGTAGAAAAGTGAAGTTAGAGGAACAAGAAATGCTTTAGAGAGTTATTTAAAGGAGACAAGATCTTCATTTGAAATTTGTTGGCTGTTTTCATTCAGTCGATGGACCCTTGTCATTTCGCCCACTTTGTTTGTTTGCAGTTTGGCTTGTTTTGTACCAATTGAGGATGTCTTATTAAACCTGAAAAAGGGCAACATGTCCCTGAGCAGACATCAGTAGATATCTGGAAGCAAAGCTTCTTTGCTTTATGCTTTGTCCCACTAATTTCTAAAACAATATGCTAAAGGTAGTATAAAATATCCAGAGTGTAATGAAACCGTGATTTACAGACTACTCTCTCAAACATATGGTGTGAGGTTTCCTCAGCTTCTATTACCAAAAAGAAAGAATAAACCATCGTAGAAAAAGAATGTTTTTTTCTCAAAAGTGGATATTTTGAGTAAATTTAAGGATAATTATTATGTGTTACACCATGACCATAGCTTATTTTCAATTTGTTGCAAACACAAGATCAATGAAAAACTATTGCTTGAAAATGAAATGGCCTATTCCTTTGCATAGTGTTGTAAGCACCATGTTACAGCAAGATGTCACAAAATATGTGTATAGTAAAAAAAACTGTTCAGCCTTAAAACTGTCCACGCCTTTAGTAAATTGATATGGAACAAAATAATAAAAAAAAAATAAAACTCAAAAATATATGTATTGCCACAGCTCTGCCATATGGTGGATACAGAGGGTTTCAAAGTTGTGATCCAGAGAAAACCATTGAACAAAAGTTGCATAAGTCATTGTGGTGACTGATGCAAGAACTAGTCACTTCACTCATTCAGCATTAGCTTCTGCCAGCCATATGAGCAAATAATGGTCTCAGAAATAATTTCAATGTGAATATAAATATTCTGACACAGGACAACGTTTCAACATTTGTAGTGCTTACTTTAAAAACAACAATCGGATCAAAACTCTGACACCAAACACAAAACTGAGGCATAGTTAGGACACTTTTTAGTTTTTGTGTAATTCATCATCTCAAAGAATTATCTTATATGGAAAAATGAATTGGAAGGTGATGCAGAAAGATAACTGACTTAATAAAAGGCGTAATGCACACATGACATGTAATAATAACTAGGGATGGCCTAATTCAGTCCCAAGAACCTGCTCATGCTCTTGAGCAATGTTGAAATTATTGATATTGGAGTAGCTGACTGCAGCCATCTTTCTATGGTTTCTTGTTAGCTACACCACATACTCTTGAGGCCTGGACACATTGCCTACATGTGACTCTTCACGTGCCAATCAGGTTTTTTTTTTTCTGACATAGGCTCCAACTCAATTGTTTCCCTACTGACCACTGGGTTTGTGACATCAGGTATTCACGCAAGAGTATACAACGGAAATCCCTCAAGAACAAACACAAGTAGGTCAGAGAGTAAACTCAAAGCTACAATTGCTGCTCACAAAACACAAACAAGATAATCATTTTACCCTTTCATTCTTTTTCCGCCTTTTGGAGCTGCTGTATGTATGTTATCTTAATGCTACATGTCCAACACCATGTAGCATTAAGCTGGAATACAAAATGGTTGTCATCATCTTCCAGACGTTTTAGTGAGTTTTAATAATTTTAGTGCATACACGTTGAGTTTGGTTGTGTGCTTGATGTCACTGCTCACCTAACAGCACACCAGACAGATTATGATGAAAAAAACTTTCCAAAGCAAACTGTGGTAAATAGGAAGAGTCAGATTGAACCAACTTAAGGTGGAAGAGAATGGGGATAGATAATATGAATTATCTATTTCTTTTCAATGTTAATTTCTAAAAAAGTAAGATGAACCATAAACACTTTATTTTGTTCTGATTAATAATATTTTTTTGACAAAAACTATGGGAGCAGTTTAATATATCTTTCACAACAATTGATTAAGCAACCTGACCCATTTCTATTAAAAGTACATTTTTAAATGATCCACCAAGAAATGGAAATGATTCATGTGCAATTTCACTTACAGATGGAAATTGCACAAAGAGAAAAAAATATACAAACTCAATACAGAAAGATCCCAAAGCTGAGAATCAAACCAAGCCCCCTTTCACTGTAAAACATCAGTGAAAACAGCTGTGCCACCATAATACCATTTGTTGGACAATTAAAAGCTAGGATAGCAGAAAACATAAGTTGCATTTGACTTTAGGAACAACAGTACATTGTAAGGAGGCAAATCGTCCAGCTTTCACACTGTTGGAATTGAACATATCTGAACCCTTGGAAGAGGATGGGAAATAAAGAAATTGTTACTTTAAACAAAAGTAACAATTGTTTCATATTGTCACACAACAGACCCTATTTCCAATCAAGAACATGACAATAGCTTTTTAATAAATAAAGTCTGCAGTGAATTTGAGAGTACATTTGTTCAACTTGTACACAAATGAAATTTTATTTTATTAGTGGTATGTGATATGTAAAAAATTAATACATTAGCAATAAAAATATATTTTTTAAATCTCTCAGTAAAATCTTAACAAATGTTACTAATTTATTGTTCTGATTTGGTCTTGTGGTTTTTCCTAATTTTCCTGCTTCAGATTTTTCTGTTGCTTTTTGTGTACAGTTAATTTTGCCATTCAGGGAAAACACACTTCTTTTTTTTTTTTTTAAATCAAATTAAATATTTTTGCAATTAGTGTCCTGTTTTGTTGTGTAAAAAGGAAGATGCATATATTTAAATTTTAATCCAGATTGTTGACTGTTGTAGCTCCACAACTAAAATGTATCATCACTATGGAGTGTGTCTGTGTGAGTTTGTCTCTTCACTGTTCTGAGGTTGACCCGACAAAGATCCAGGTAGGAATGAAACGTTAGCAATGAATGCTGCACAGTTTAAACGTGCACGCTCCTCTCTGTTCACATTATGTTACCATTTCTTTACGATTATCATTACACAAAAAACAAATCTGTAGTTTCACCTTTAATTTTTGCTTTTAGTGGCTACTTGAACTTTTCCTCACAGTGCAGACCTGGCTGGTTGCTGCATATTTAGTTATTAGCAAAAGGTATGGTACTATAGCTCATTAGCATAACTGTTGTCTACCTGCAGCATTATTTACCAACATCTTGGAGTCTGAAGTACAAAACTAAATAATTAAAACAATAAAAATAATAATAATAACAATAATAATAATAATCTATTTAATTTAACATAACAATTCTGGTAATTCCAGGAAATGTACAATTTTTTTTGAAAAACAAAAAATATATGCAGCACTTATTATTTAAACTTTGTTGCAAAATGTATTTATATATACTGTACAGCTGAAGAAAACTGTACAAAGAGGACAATAAAAGCTGTAAATCACTGCGAGGCAGCAAGAAAAGAGACCAACGTCTTCAGAGAGTTCAGAGCCTTCACACAAATGAGAGATGTGCAAAGAAAATTATTCGGCAGCATTCCTTAATAGATTATGAAATGAAGGAAAGAAAAAGGGTCAATTTGTGTCACAAAGCAATTGTGAAAAATAAATGAGATAATTAACAGAAATCAAGAGGAGCACATTTCAAATATGTCTCTGTTTTCTTTGTTCAACACAGCCTTTTTGTAATATCCATCCATTTCTCAGGTAAGACTCATAGTCTTGCACAATAAATTACAAGTAAAAGAACAGATTTCCTCCTTTGCATTATGTGCAGCTCTTTATGTGGTTTTAAAAACATGGCAGTTCCACAATGTGCTACATTTGCATGTTCAGAATTCAACCAATTAAAAGCTAATTAATTAGACACAATTCTATTAAGAAACAAATCCCAGTCATCAATATACACAACCAAGGGTCACCCATTGCTTAAATGCGAATTGGCTCCTTGCACCACGTGGACTAAAGAATAGCACAATAGCACTATTGGAAGTCACAATAAAGAGGGTGGCACGCATATATTTGTTGGAGCATGAACTCATCAGTGCTGATTGATTTTACTTCCATGGATAGAAAGCTGAGCCGTTGCTTCGACATACAGATCTCTATCAAGTGGCCGCTTCTAGGAAAGATCTTAACTCCCCCTGATGATTGTCATGTTATGGTGAACACCCTTGCGAATTCTTCCTGAAAATCATCCTATTGTGTAAGAAAGAGAAGGCACACACACACTCAAATTCTAACAAAATTAGCTTGATAGTTTTCAGCCAAAAACGTGCACTTAACTGTGCATTGTGTATTTTGGATTTCATGTTTGTATATTAGCAGAGATGAACCCATCACGTGTCAGTGCTCAATCTCACAAAAAAAAGCAGTTTTGAGAACCTCTGATCTTACTGAATGTCTAATACATTGTTGAAAAATGTATTTTCATATGGAATATTTATGAATATTTTTCTTAATAAATTTTTGTCAATAGAAATATAAATGTATATTTTTTGGTTAGAAATGTAAAGTCTGTTTTAGGGCGGGAGATAGGAGGAAGACAAGAAAGAAAAGTAATGTCTAAATGAGCACATTTGGTCCTGCCACAACCACACCTTTAGTAATAAGAATAAGTCTAAACAATTGTAATGATCCCCAGATAAGTTGAGAATTGTAAGCTGGGCTGAGGTCTCAACCACTTATAAATTGTTTGTTTGACACAGAAAAACAAAAAAAAGGAACAGGGAAAATATGAACAATTTATAACTGCAGAAATACCATAGTGCTTTCAGTAACTGCATATCTCAAATTTACCATCTGCTTTGATGCTTTCCATTGGTGCCAAAGTAAATTTTGCAGTCCTTTGTGCATTTGATCAGCAGTCGTTATTTTTATTTTTTTTTAATTCTTATATTGAGTAAACTGAACTTGTTAATTCTACATCAGAAAGTCTATGGAGTACAAAGTGAGCTTTTTGAGATACTTTTCATTTGTGAAAAAAAAATCTAAAAATCTTAGAATTACACAAAAATAAAAAAGACAGTACAAACTATTTAACTAGACTAGACTATTTCTTTAAATACATTTAAGACCAAAATTATTAATTCCCTTGGCAGATTTAGGTTTAATCGCTTTGTTTGACCAATTTGTCTTTTTTTGATTTTAAGCAATATCTTGAGAGTGGCTGACCCACAGTGCCAAATTGGATCTGTGAATCCTAAGGATTGACGTGACGGAAAGAAAACCTTTCAATCTCAAAGACTGGGAGCTCACCACTAAAGATATTAATCTTATAGATACCAGTAGAAACATGCATGTTTTAAGAGTTTGATTGATGTAATAATAACAGATATTTTTACTGATCATTGAAAAGAGGCACAAATAACATTTGAAACCCCATATTGGTACAAAGTCAAAAGTTAAATAAAAACAGATGAACTATTTTAATGCTGATTTCTAATAAGAAACAAACTTTGTCTTTAAAGAAATTTTGATTTTAAAGCACAGAAGGATTTTTAGTTTCCAAATAATACTGAAAAATGTTCAGACTCTTTAACCCAATATCATGAATCATCTCATGTCATGAGGAACATGCATTGTCACACTCCTAATGCTTCATGGTGTCTCATTGCACGACTTGTATGTTTTCCTTACTAAGCCTTGTGTCTGCCTTGCACTTGGCAGCTTTCCCTGTGATACACTGAATGTTTATAAAGGAAAGCGGGCAAACGGCCTCCTGGCAGAAAAACGGCAGAAAAAAAATATCATTTATTCCTCTGTTTATTTCATAGGTTTTTGCCTTTGTTACGAGTTAGGTGCTTAACGTTAAATAAACTGTTAAATAAATCTGCCTGTGGGTAGTGCATGCTCCCTTGATGAATTGTGAACAGCCAAACGGCGAACAGAAAGGATACTCGTCCACTTTGTACAAGGCAATTCATGCAGCCTTGTTCATTTGGGTATGCATGAAGAAACAATATCCAACTGGGAGCACTCTGAGTTTCAAACACTCGGGGTCAACTACACGAGCAGATTCCACATGTGTAGCCTGTGGCCGCTGAGGTTTGGAATCTACCTCCCTCCTGGCTGGGTGACGTTGCATGTTCTATTTCCAGACCAAGGGTTGAAGTGAGGCTGCAGGGAGTGTAACACTGACCTACATGACCTGTGGCCTAGAAAAGCAGCCTGAAGCACTGCACACTAAAAACTCCTCACTGCTTCTTATGCAGTCTTACAAAGGATTCAAAACCATTTTTTTTGTGCATAGCATAAGTCTTTTGATGCCAAATGATTTGCATCCTTTTTTTTATTCACATCTTTGACTTGTCACTGCACACAGCCCAGTTGTCGGAACCCGATGCCCACTTGCTGAAGTCTCAAGTGGAAAGATGGAAAAGAAAGCTGAAGAGGAAAAACTGTTTTACTTTCAGGCCCAGTGTCTACAGGCCACATGTCTCCAGTCATCTGTCACTAGTTTACATACATACTATGACACTTCCGCTCTCAGTGGGAACCTGTTGTCACCACTCGCCCGCCAGCGAGGGCTTACTGGGTGCTAGATGGGTCTCCCCCAGGTACCTCGGGGGAGCCGCATTAGGCCTAACTGACAGACTGACAGCAGCACGCAGACACACTTGCACACAGTCCATCCCTTTTTTCCAAACAGCACTCCCTCCTCCTACAGCGAAACAGCTCACATTCTCCCAAGGCACACCACACTTTGCATAAAGCAGTGACTTTGCTTTACATCAATTTTTTTCAGACACAAAATTATTTTTCACCCCTCTAGCCTCTTCGTGCTACGTGGAAGTTTTGAAATGAATAATGGAAACAACAGAGCTGAGGACTCATGGGATCCATTTAAAGATGTGGGAGAGGCGATGCAGTCAGGGTTTGGGCTGCAAAAATATCACACTCCACGTAAATGAGTCTACTATTGTTCTGCACTTTATAGAATGGCTGCTTTAAACCATGTGCAGAGCAAATAGTGCCGAGAATGATGTAGTATAAACACATTTTCCCCTAATAAAAGAGAATATTAGCGAGAGAAAAAACTAAATAAAAAACAAACTAAATGTAGTTAAATTGTTTGACAGAGTGAAAAAAAATACAAATCTGTGACTTAACTGGCCAAGAGGCACTGCATAGCTGTCTTACTCTGCAGATTTAATGTTACATGCTGGAGAACACACAACACGCAGGACCGGTCAAGAGGACAAATGGATTTATTTCCTCCATGAAAGTGAGAGTTTAAGCTATGTTTAACTCTTCTCAGAAAAAGCCACAACATGGTATTTCCACCCCGGCTTCCCAGGTCCTTTCAATGGAAGTCCTCAGTAGCAGCTTTGATGGGCCAACACAACTCCCTCAGGTGATTTCCTGATAATGAACACAAAAGAAATGTCGACCTTCACAAAACCCACTGATGACTGTTAACCCCCCAGTGCTCATTTTTGCCCCATTTTTCTTTTCCTCAATTAAATTAATTAAACATGGGGTGGACACTAAAAGGAATTATCAAAAAGTCATATTCAGAAATGATTCAAATACACAAAAAACTACAGTATATCATTGGAGTTCCAATAGTCAGAACCTGAAAAACACAATATTTCTCGGATCAGTCAACAAAACTTGTCTAACCACAATCAGACCTCAGAAACAACACTCTTCACTTTAAATACTGTTACTGATAGAAGATGTTTCAACATTGATTTTTTAAAGTTTTTTCTGTTCTGTTGAGATGTTTAAAAATTAAGCCAGAGGAAGCATGAACAGTGAAACAAGTTATTTAAAGCAAAATACTATTGCATGATACTCTGTGACTTATTTAGGCTATGAGCGAGAGGACAAAACTTTAAAGGGGACATTTTATAGAACAGTCAAGTAACTATGTGAACATCAGTTGCTATAATATGAGTCAAAAGAAATGTAACTTTGTATTTAATGCCCTGAAATGGGCCCTGTCTCCCTATAAAGACTCCTGCTCTTTCTCAAATTCCATCTTTAGGAAGTTATCACAACAGCACTCCTCTATTAACCCTTTAACAACGTTCTTACTAGCATTGTACTAAGAAGTAGCTCCGATAATGAGCTCAGCTGATGAGCAGCTCCATCAGGTGTTTGTTAATTGCTGCTGACTGGCTAGTCTGAAGGAACTGAGCAGGAAAGGGTTCTGTGTGAGGCAGAAGCTCGGAAGCTTGGAAAGTACAGCTCCGAAGCGGAGCTGTGTCCCAAAGGCAGCGCTGGTTCCACCCAGGCGTTTTGCACATGTGAATGGCTGCCAAGGAAAATTGAAGGGTTTCTAAAACATGCATTAAATGATCAAGGCAACACTCCAGGTATGTTTTTGATAAGGGAATAGCATTGTAACATGATTTAAAGCTAAAAAAAGTCCATTTGTACCCCTTCAAACAGAGAACAGGAAGGCTGAATGGAGGACAGCAAAGTTGCTTCATATCATTTTTAGACATGATTTGTAAATGTTGCCAGACTTCTGGTAATATCAGTGAGTTCTTACCAAAACTAATAACACAGGGAGGTTTTAAGTTTGGTGTATGCTGCAAGTCTACACTGAAAAAAATCCCTCTTTGGATGAACATAAAAAAATCATGGAAAGGATTTCCACCTGATTACTTTGCTTTATTTCAGCACTATGTAATTCTGTTACTCCA
>CAEFZY010001605.1:0-30296 GCA_903066815.1 Brachyrhaphis roseni
TAATAATAATAATAATAATAATAATAATAATAATAATAATAATAATAATAATAATAATAATAATAATAATAACAATATGTCACATACAGGAGGATGTTTCCGACCATCCGGGTCTCTTTTTCCGGAGTGGACCAGGATTCCAAGTACATCGTGCTCATGGATATTGTTCCGGTGGACAACAAGCGGTACCGCTACGCCTACCACCGTTCCTCCTGGTTGGTGGCCGGCAAAGCCGACCCCCCTCTGCCCGCCAGGTAAAGACCCCAACACACTCCACCTTTCCAGGTGTCTTCACGATCATTTTTCGAATAACTCGCAAGATGACGTCACATTTATAGCTCTTTAAAATTAGAGGCGAATTGAACGTACCAATCTCAGCAAGTCTGGAAATAATAATACTAATAACAGAATAATATTAATCTAACATATATTATCCACAATATTATCTAATTACAAGTATATAAGCAAATTAAAGTTGTTGTATTTTTGTGATTTATTTTTTATGCATCAAGGACGATTATCTGTTTAGCCTCCATGCAGCAACCATACTGTCGGTGCTTATCTATTATTTGTTCAGAAGACCAATAGCACTTATTGATCTTCCACCTTTATTGAAAAAATAAACGACCATCCAGTCACCTATTTTTCATGTAATTAACATGTAATTGCAGAGTTATATAAATTATTTCAGGCTCTCGGTAATTATTCAGGTTCTGGACACAGTCAGTTCTTTCTGAAAATAATTTTTAAAAAACGTCAATATTTTCCCTAGTTAGCGCACACCTGAAAGTAAAGAGTAATTTGCATAAACGGCGGTAATCGTGATATAATAAATCAAATTCGGCAAATTTTTAAGAAAAACTAAGCATTATATCCTTTAAAAACGACTTTCTTTCTCCACGCTCGAAGAAATGACAGGATTTAGTCAGAAGTTTTGACGAAATGTTTGCTAAGTGCTAATTAGAGTCAATCAAGATCCGCGCGTTGATTGGTCGTGGCGGCTGCGCTTCGAATGCCTCTCCGCCAATCAGATGTGAGATGTCGTGCTCCCCTCCGGCAGGTTGTACGTCCACCCGGACTCTCCGTTCACCGGAGAGCAGCTGATGAAGCAGATGGTTTCCTTCGAGAAGGTCAAACTGACGAACAACGAGCTGGACCAGCACGGACATGTGAGAGCAACTTTTATTTTCCTCCGAAAATGACAAGTAGGTTTTTATGGAGCCGTAAAAATCATTAAAATAGCAAAACCATACAAATAGTTCCTAGAATGCACAAGGCAAACAGATAAAACAAGGAAGTCAAGTACATTCATGTCCAACAAAAACAGAAAAATATTTTTTTTTACTCCGTTTTATTTGATCATACTGTCTTAATATTTATATATTATTGATTAAAAACCTTAAAGTAAAAATAAATAAAAAATAAATCTACCAGGTTTAAGGCATTTACGGCAGCGCAAATTAAATCCATGCAACAATTAATTCATATTGTTAATCAATTTTAAGCTGTATTTTTGTAACGATGTGATTTGTAGCTGATATGATTATTTCATTTATTCCTTTTGATGAAATTTTAGTGTTTTGCTTTTTTGTTGACTGTTTGCAATTATGGCCTGAATTAAATAAGATCTGATTTTCAGGCTGAGAACAAAATTATCATTTTTTTCTTTTGAGTTTCTCCATTTCATTCTTTGTCTTCATATTATATTTTCCTCTTATTTTACCAGACAGGCCAGGAGTCTACAGCTTCAGAGCCTTCAGTACGTCTCTGGACCTTGCTCAAAGACTCATATTCAATCTAAATCTGATCAAATATGATAAAGAATCAGCCAATATTTCAGAATAAATATATAATAATAAATGCAGGATTTGAGTTTCAGTGGAATAGTTGCTCTAAATAGCAGAATGGCCCTAAAAATACCTGAAATACTGTTTGTCATAAGGTAGGAAATATGTGAATGAGTTTTATGCGGATAAATATAGGTCTGTGAACGGTTTGCAAACCCTTAATTTGACAATTTTGTCCAACACTTTACTGACCACAGATAATGTTTTATGAACCCATATCATCAGAGCGTGCCTCTTTGTCAAAGGATCACATTTCCTCTATTTGGGAAACTTCACTTCAAATTGAAAGAAAACTGGAGATAAACACAAATTAACCAGCATCTTTATTGGGTTTTGTTTAAATTTCTGAAATCATCATCTTAGGTGATGTCAGTTAATGAGAACAATCATGTTTTAATCATGTTATTACTGGGTTTATGCTGAGCTGTAGTTTTATTCCTTTGTCATTTTTCTTTATTATGTCTTTATACATGTATAAGTATTAAGAGACCAAAGCCTTTCAGTTTGTCTGTTGTCCTGAGGAACAACAACAAATTAGCACAGAAGGCTGCACTGCATCTGTTAAGGACCTGGAGGTCGTCCAGTTAGTGGGACTGATTTACAGTGTAAACAGTAACGAAGGGTAACGTCCGGTGGTCCAACATGTGAGGCTGACTGATCGGCCATGTCAAGGAGAACAGTCAACTCCTACCTCTCTGATGCAAAATAAGAAAATAATTGATCAATTTTTGAGTTTATTCTGTTGTATCTTATTTTTCCTCTCTTTGCAGATCATCCTGAACTCTATGCACAAGTACCAGCCACGAGTTCACATCATTAAGAAGAAGGACCACACCGCTTCGTTGCTCAACCTCAAATCGGAGGAGTTTCGCACCTTCGTGTTCGTTGAGACGGTCTTCACCGCCGTCACAGCCTATCAGAACCAGCTGGTGAGTAAATTAAGTCAAATCACGACTTTGTGTCTCTGCTTGTCGTCTTTTATCTGCACTGGATGTTCAGGCGCGTTTTTGAAACCTTATCAGGACAGGAGTTATGTATAAACTGAGATCAAAAGTGTGATCTGAACCAGAGGGTGGCGATTTTAAAGTGATAATCATTAATCAATATTTACTACTATGTTGTAATCTGAACATTATGTGGTACACAAAGTCACAATGAAGGTAGATGACAAACATCAAACATACAAACAAAATATCGAGATGTTGCCAACTTCATGTCCTGAAACATATATTTTTTTTGGAAGAATCATTTAAAGTCTCACAGCAGCATGAAGGTCCTGCATTTGAATCCCAACCTGGAATTTCTGTGCATGGAGTTTGCATGTTCCAAGAGCATGCATGGGTTCTCTCTGGGTACTCCAGATTCCTCCCAAAGTCCAAAAACGAGACTGCTAGGTTCATTTGTCCTGCTAAATTATCCTCAAGTGTGAGTGTGTGAGTGTGTGATTGTCTTGTGTTCATATCTGTTAGCAGTGAAAGACTTTTATTTGTGGCGCCCCCTGTTGAGCAGTTCGGTGTACTTGTTCTTCAAAATTACGATTTATGTCTCCTCGATTTATCAAGTGAAAATTATATTTGGATACGATAATGTATGGGAACATACTTTAAAAGAATTTATCAAATTGAGTTTATTCTGTTGTTTGCAGTATAAAAACTTTCTTTTCATTGTGTCTTATTTTTTGCCGTCCTTGCGCCTTGCAGATTATCCTGAACTCAATGTTTCCGTTAAAGTATGGAAGCATACTTAATGTGTCTATAATCTAGTTTTTATTTTATTAAAGCATTTTTTGTAAAATATTCTTAATTTTATGAATAAAACTAGCATTATTCTGAGCAAAGAAGGTTTTAATTATATGCTATATGTTGTAGAAAGGTTTTATAAAATAGAAACCAGGACAAGTGACTTTTATTTTTTATTATTATTATTATTTATTTATTATTTTTTTTTAAAGAATTGTGATCATTAAACATATTTTAAGTTAAAGAATAACTTATTTTACAGCAAGAAGACATGCCAATCATTTATTTTTTAGAAATTACTGCCAAATATTGACTCTAGATTTGATAATGTGGCACTAAAACATTAAGTTTAGACACAAAATTACCTAATTAATTAACTTTAATTAAAGAAGAATTGATTTGATCTTTCACAAAAGAGTGAAAAAAAAGTTTTTTTGGGGCAGAGAAGATAAACAAGTCTAACTTGTTTTCTGCTGGTGTGTTTTTCCCAGATAACCAAGCTGAAGATCGACAGCAACCCGTTCGCCAAAGGTTTCAGGGATTCGTCGCGGCTGACGGACATGGAGAGGTACAGGGGATTCTGGGCCCAGCACTGTTTCATAAGACACACAAGATTTTATTTATCAGGATCTTTCTGGTTTCCTTTACATCTTTCTCTTTACTGTATTCATTCACTTCATTCTTCTTCTAAATATTTAAAGTATCCCTTTCCTCTAGTGTTTTTTCATGCTGATCATCCAAGTTTATACCATATTTTTCACTTTTTGCCCTAATCCATGCTCACTTCATTGTTGAGGATTTTTGTTCTTCTTATTCAGTGATTTATTTATTCTGTTTTGTTTTCCATCTCTTTTTCATAATTGTAACCCCTCTTTTCTCCTTTAGCCATTTGTGAATTTTTTTTCTCCTGTCTTTTCCTCATTAAGATCTTTGTTCCTCTTTCCTTACAGCTCGTAATGACCTGCTTTGACAGATGGGTCGTTTTTTTTTTTACCTTTTTCTTTTTAGCTTGAGTCATATAATAAAATTAAATGAAACAAATAATTTTTATTTGACTTATATACTTATTTACCAGAAACAATGCAGCTAAACATAGTGGCCATGGAGTGCATGTAATGGTTTCCATAAAAGAAATATGGCAATTTAATAATTCAAAGCTAAAGTCCGTGGCTGGATTTGTAAAAATAAATAAGCTTTCACAGTACAAGCAGAGTAAAACCATATCAACAATAAAAAAGATCTGCATCACGTGGAAATGTACACAAGTGGATTTACACAAATAATAAAAGTTTGAGCTAATTAAAAGTGTGTAAAGTATTAAAAGTGGGTGCAATCTTCTTTCAAATGAGAATGTTGGCTGGCTAAACGTTAACAGATCTCTTAGTGACTCTTCTGCCTTTGAATGAACCACATAGGGGCTCTACTGCAGACATTTTATTGTTTTTAAAGATTAAACATAAGAAAACAAAAAGAAATCAATTAAACATTGAAATATCAATAACTTATCTTTTCTAATACATGACAATGATGCCAGTAAATTATGGATAAGTTAAATTACGGATAGGAAGCAACAACAATGATGCTTCTTATTGATGAGGTTAATCATTTGATTGTATATTGACTTTGTTATTGAAGGGATCACTTATACACATGACGTAAGATCACATTTATAGTAAAGCTGCTTAGTATGGTATGTAGCTAACTTTTAAAACTTATCTGTTAGATATAATTTACATAAATCACAGACAAATGTGAGTTTTGGTCCCAACTGCTAACTTTAAATGTGTTGCTTGTTAAAGTTCTTAATTTAAAAATACCTGAAAAATGTATTTTTAAAATCAAGTAATAGTTCATTTTATATGAAGCATTGGGTCATTTACTAAACAAATAGGGCAGCAGCAGGTTGCTCTGGTATCTTAGCACATTACTGCATATTCTGCATACAGTTGACATGTCACTGTTAAAATGAGAAACATAAGGTGAGTTAATAATTTATAAGATAGGTCACTTTTAAAATAAACTTCTCATCTGTTTCTCAACTCAAATCTCTACATTCTTTAAGTTTGTGACCATTAAAGGCTTTTTTAGTCAAAACATTGTTTTGTCCATCTTCACATTTTCTTCTGCATTTTGTCATCTTCCTCTGCTACTTTTTTCCCCTTGTTTTAGTTTTTATCCCAACAATATAATGCACAGAATTCCAAGAACGTGAGTTTCAGACAAACGCAGAGACTAAGAACCGCAGTGCCTCTGCAGATTTCAGCAGACGCAGCCAAAACACAAACTTCTCGTAATTCCCGATTCCGGCACTGTGGCCAAAATCAGCTGACAAAATCAAGCCATCTGCCCATTTCCCTCAATCAAAGATCCCAAACAGAGACCGCCGAACGCATCCAGACGATTCCTCCTCCCCCTTGTACTTCTCCATCTTTCTCTTTGTGAGGGCTGTGAATTAGACCTGATCAATTGGTCTTGGGGAGCTGCAGAAATCACATTAGTCTGGAGTCGGCCACTGCACTAAAACACACTGTGATTCAATTTGCTGCAGTGACTGATTTAAACCAGCATGCCCCGCCTTCCTCCCCCCCACTGCCATGCACTGTGGGAGTTTGCTTTGGCTTCTGCGCCGCGGGGGCCCAACACTGATAAAAACACACACATTTGTACTCCTCTGCTGACAGATATTGCACTTTCCTAACCTAATTGGAGGGTTTTGGGCTCCAGAGGGGTGGGGCTGAGGAGGGACGCTGCTAATGTGGACGCATTGGTCTGATGATGCACACACATGAACACACATCGCCTCCCCCAACAATATCTGTCACTGTGGTTTAGAAGTGCTCCCTGACAAGTCTCAAATGAGCTAATGCAGTTTGTGGGACTGGTAACACATACATGACACACATGTGGCTGAATCCATACACACCAGCTGAAAAACAAAGCAAATACACAACCTAAACACACTCAGAGCAACACAAGAGCTTATTTTACTGAGTGACGCCACATAAACAGTTCATTGGAAAAATATTCAGACCTGTTGAGCTTTTTCATACGCTGCAAAAACACAAAATCTTACTAGTATTTTTGCTCAAGGTTCTAGTGAAAAAATGTTAGTACACTTGAAATAAGACAAAACTAACTTGCAGATAACTTTTCAGCAAGACATAGGCACTTATTTTAAGTCAGTTTTTCCTTAATATTGTTTAAAACTGGCAGATTTTGGACCATTGACATTTTCCCCCAGAAGTTTGCTTTTTTTCTAGCAAATTTTTTACTTTTAAAACTCAGAAATTTCCACAATTTCTTCAGAAAATTTTTAGATTAATCTCAAAATTTCTGAGTTTTTTTTGGCAGAAAGTTACTCCTGGCTTTTTCTTCTTTGACACGCCGTCATAGCTAGCTTATCTTCTTATCATACCAAAAAAGCTTGTTTTTATATTTTGGATAAAAACAGAAGTTCCATCTGATGATTGATGACTCATTGTCAAAACTACATGTTAACAACTCTAATTAAAGAAGATTTGTTTTGATCCTTGAAGTGAAAAAGTTTTTTAGTAAAAGGGAGGTCAGTGGGATATGGGAGTGTTCTTGATCATTTATGCCACTTTTATTTTGTGTTATGTAGTGTCTTTATAATTTTTTATGGCCAAATTAGAAAAAGAGGACAAAACTGACTCAGAAGTCACCGCTGTTAAAGTCCACCTGTGCAGATAAGAAAACTTTGCTAAATGATTTGTCTCTCCTGTTATCTTTTTAAGGTTGTCATGGAAAATTTATCGTACAATTGTGGTGGGAATTAAGCTCTTTCCCATTGCATTTATGTATTTTATGTATAAAAAGCAAGGGTCAGTGTGTGCTGAAATCAAAGCTAGACATTACTGTGTAACTCTTTGACTTAGTTATCTAGCACTGGGTGTAAGCTACACACGTCACTGGTGGTGCAATGACAAAGAGATTTACTTTGGGGCTCTCTCTTTGGCTTTTGCTGCAGGGAAAGTGTTGAGAATCTGATCCACAAGCACTCATACGCCCGATCGCCGATCAGAACCTACGCTGGCGACGAGGAGAACCTGAGCGAGGACGGACACACCACACACACCAGAGGTGAGCGCTCTGAAAAGTTCATTATTTTCAGTAACTCAATTCACTGAGTGAATCATTATATTATATATATATATATATATATATATAAATAAAGAGAGAATAATTACACAGAGTGATGCTTTTTTGTCAATCTTTTTAAAGAAAAGCCTTTCATTTTTTTTATGGCTTACAGATAACAAAAAAAAAAAAAACTATTTAATGACTTACAATTTGGATATTGTGAAAATATCCATATTCATAGAAAATTGTGTGAAAGGAAAATATGCACCAGCAGCAGGGACGACTGTAGCCCCGACCGGATTGTCAAGAAAAATCTTTTCAAGAATTTGAAAAGATTTTGACTGAAACCGAAGTCAGTGCATTAAAGCTGAGCTCCAGCATGTTCGGTCAGCTGGTTTTACCACTGCATGTGCAGTACAGTGAATACTGGAAAAGACAAAAGAAAGTGTTTTGTTGTTGGCTCACCATTCAGAAAGCACTTGCTGTATTCTTGTTGGTTGTGCGGCAGGCTACACTTCTGCTTTTCAAAGACATACTGTTATATGATTGCAGTTTTCACATGCAAGTGTAAACGTTGGGTTTGGGGGCAGGTTTCAGCAGCAGCTTATTTGGGTTTAAAGTGACAAGAGACTAGAAAACACCTCAGTGTGAAAGGTTTTGTGTCGTTCATAAACCGATCCTAACCTGTCCAAGGAAGCATAATAGTTTACCTTTAACTAATCTGATCAGCCCAGTGATTACCTCTATCTTTTCCTCCTGTAGGATCAGCGTTTACGGCCTCAGACAACCTCTCCCTGAGCTCCTGGGTTACCACAACCTCAGGCTTCTCGGGTTTCCAGCATCCTCAGACCCTGTCAGCCATGGGCACCGGAACCGCTTCCCTACCCCACCCCATCCAGGGATCCTTGCCCCCGTACAGCCGGCTAGGCATGCCGCTGACGCCCAGCGCTCTGGCTGGAACCATGCAGGGCAGCGGGCCGTCCTTCCCTTCCTTCCACATGCCCCGCTACCACCACTACTTCCAGCAGGGGCCCTACGCTGCCATCCAGGGACTCCGCCACTCCTCCACAGTCATGACGCCCTTCGTATGACTTCACAGAGCAGAGGGCCAGAACTCAGTCTGACCTTTGAAAGGGTGCAGACCATTAATCCTCATCACTCCTCATCTGGCTTGCACCTGTCCCTCTTGTTGTAAATAATTCACCTGCAGCGAGTGGGGTGACATGAAGAGGAACCTGCACGCTGCACTGCACTGAGGCAGACTGTGCTCCTCTCTCAGGATCTGACTCCTAAGAACACCTCCAATGTAGGAAAAGACTGACAACTTCATTGCAAAGCAAATGCAAGACCAAAATACGTGCATGCATGTTTTATTTCAGCCCTCGAATACAAAGTACACTTTCTAAATGTTTTTAAAATGGCAGCAAAACCCTGCAGGGTGCGATTCCTAAAAATGGCAGAGGGTGGGTGGATGGAACGAGCAGCCATCTTGGCTCCTCTGTGTTAGGAGAGCCAGCCATATGTACAGTTCAGAATAACGACACACTCTGGGATCCACTGACTCAGAGGTTTCTCGCTGTAAATTATATAAAAAAAAGAATCCTAGAACGCATGCTGACCGCAGTAGACACACACATTGCTTAACTTTGTATGTTTTAACATGGAATGAAGGACTTCACATGTAAAAGAGCGAAATGTTTTTGTTTTAAAGGCCTGGTCACAGCAAAATTACAGCCTGCTTTTAATCGAGGCTGTGAGAGAAGACTGCGTCATCAAAGCTGGAGTGCAGCAACTTATTGTTTCTCCCAGGGTTGTATTTTAAACATATCACACATCATCGGGCGAAGGATGAGACCAATTTGTCAAAACTGTTTTTGTTTTCAGTTCAAAATGGTTCAAAATCATTTCAAGGAGATTCCAGAAAAAGTGCAGACGTTTGAGTTTTCTCCCACTGTTTGGAGGATAATCAGCACTAACCCTCTCTGACCTGTTGCTACACACTGCTGGTCAGCTGGCTGAAGGATGGCTACCATATATCTCAGCCATGCTTACAAAAAAGGAAATAAAAATGAAGCGACACCCACTACACTTATTAATCTAATGCTGTTTTAAACCACTTAGCAGAAAACTGCAGGCTCTACACAAGCAAATAGCTCCATTAATTACATTTTTAATTTTTCATAAATACAGTGAAATCGTAATAGGTCATCATACCATGAGAATTGCATTCTGGCTCATGTCTACTTCACACCATTAGCATAAAATATAATTAATGATGGCAACAAAGCTGAATCTCACACCTTTTTTCAAAAACTTTCCTCTACAACAGAGCTGAGAAAGAATATAAGAACGTATTTCATCCTCTGTCGGTGCACTTGCAGAACTTAGAGTCTAGGCCAAATGAATTAAATCATAAAAGTAAATCGTATCTGATCTTAATGCTCCTACAGTCTTCTTAAGAAGGAAACATTTAAAAGTTGCTTCCAGGCAAGCAGTCAGAAGTAATAATGAAAACATACGAGAAGAAAAACAGCAACTGGTTGAAATGGACTCAATTTAAGAGTTGAGAGACCTAAATGACCCAATTTAATCGTTTAAATTGGGCCAGGCTTTACAGAGATTTGCTGAAGGTTTCTGCATCCTTCAGATGGGGTGCAGTAAACTAAGACTACCTGCAGGTAATATGCAGCAGGTTGAGTTGATTCAACATTTACACCTTGAAGTAATGACTCTGTGTCCTGATTTAAAAGCACAGGGAGAGAAGAAATGTGGAAGCATGAAGAGCTGACATGTAACTCGCTGTTTGGATCATTTATTTTAAAACAAGGGAGAAAGACCAGATTTGCAAATCTGTCCTGGTAATACACCGAAATATTCCTGACTATTTAGATTTTCAGTCCATGCAGGTTTTTGTTCCCACTTGCAAAAGGCTGAAATAATGTGAGAACAATTACCAATGTTGATTTAGTTTTCAGCTTTTTGTGAAAATAATGAAAGGTGTTGCTTCTGACAATAGTTTGTTGCTGCATGAAGATCAGATTATTCAGAAATGTTTCAAAAGAGCCAGGCAAACAAATGCTGCAAACAGGTTGCAATGACCTGTGCAACCTTTTCACATCCACAAGCCTATTATGGACATTTTGATTTGATCTTCTTGGTTTGCAGAAGACTTTCTTTTTCAAAGACGTATTTATCTGATGTCCAGCCTAAAACGAGTTTTACTTTTTTTTTTTTCAGAGTACGCGTAAATACCTTTGGGTTTTGATTTTTTTATTGAAGATAACCTTTTTTGTTTTTTCTTAATGTTTTGTCTGGCATAATCTAACCCCAATAAGTTTTTGTTTTACTGATTTTTAAGTGCAATATATTTATTTTGATCTGTGGAAAGAATCTGTAATGTGCTGTATCACATTTAAAGTTATTTGTAAACCATGAGAAATATATATATATGAATCACAACCAAAACATGTTTTCGTTGGTTTTTTTAAAATCTTTTTTTCCCAGAGGAAAATAAAATAAAAATAATTAGGGAAGAAATGTTATTGAGCATTTTGAAAAGTTTCATAAGCAGAAACATAAATGGGACTGAAAATAATATATTGGGCTTTGTGATTACATCCTACAGTAACACCTTCTGGCCTAAATATTTGAAGAAATTAAAAGAAAAACCTGCAAAACATCAGATTAAGGATTTTTTGGCATTTGATGTACAGCTGCTAGCATGAGCACAATTTAAGCTTCTAGTACGTTTCAGTTCTGCAGTTCAGGAAAGTCTTTTAGTGCAAAAAAACAAAAAACAAAAACAACAAAAAAAGACAAATGAAATAAAAAATTCTTCAAAAAATGCAAAATTATGATCTTAACCCTTAAATAAAATGGTAATTACATTGCAGTAAAATGACATTTTACTGTTTATTTTAATTTCTCAAAATAAACAGTAAAATAATGGGATAATTACATAGAATCCATTAATATTGATAGCAATTAAATGTCATCTATGCTTCATTAGTATGTTACAATAATGAGTCTTTTGTAACTTAATTTTTAATAAATGATCATATGAAATATACCCAGATGACAATTAAATGGCATCTTGTCAACAGACAGAAATCAACAAATAAAGTTTATTTTTCTTGCAGAGTTCTTTAACTGGTGTGCCTTTAAATATATTTTGTAATTAGAAAGTTTTTACATCTTCTTGAGTTATGATCCAAAGCACAATTGTGGGTCCACCTCTTAATGGCTCTAAAATAAAGGTTTAGTCAAAGTATGGATAGAAATCTAATTGGGATGCTTTGGCATGAGTTCATACAGGAAGCATTCTTACAAATATCTATAAAAACCATCTATGCTTTTGGACACCCAGACTTTCTGATTCATGTGTTCATTTTTGGTCCATTTTGATGTCTAAATTAGAAAAGAGCACTTTAAATGGCACCATTTAGGCATTTACCATTTACCAGGAGCATTTTAATACAAAAATACAACTCAAAAGTCCCTCAGAATTATATAATTTGTTAGTTTTGGTGCCATGAATATTATTTTATCATCTACACACACTATTTTTGTTTTTCATGCTCATCCATATCCAAATTTCATACTTTTCAAGAGCTGTTGATTAGTCTGTTTGTCTGACTTAAAAAATATAAAAACTTCAGTCTGGGTGTAGGGATACTGAAGACTAGATATTAGTTACTCTCAAGAGAGGTCTCTCCGTTCACACCTAAAGATAAATTAGAGATGTGGAAAACACCAAAAGCACAGGGAGAGTGCACAAAAACATTGAAATGATCAACTTTCTGGCTGCGAAGAAACACTTCTAACTGCCTGATCCAAGGTGTAGGCCTCTGCTTATCACAAGAGACAAAAACACATGACCTGAAAAACCAAACAAAAGATTAAGTGCCATAGCTTGATAAATATGCCCGTATGTGCATTATTGACTTCAGGGCAAACTCTCATACATATAAACACACAGGGAGCAGTCTATCACCAGAGCCATCAGCCGCCACCGCAGACGAACTGACGGATCGATGGCGGGACGTTAGTCACCGTTTCACCAGGAAGAAGCCACTACTTCTGCCCTGATAAGAATCGGTTACATCCTTTGAAAATAAATAAATAAACAAATAAATAACATCCAGTGTGGCTCTGATTGGATTAAAGGGAGAAGGGAAGGGCAAGACAAGCCACCATGAGGTATGGCCAAGCAAATTGGAGCCAACAGTTGGGCCAGAGAGTCCATTTTAGGGTATAATTTACACAGTGAGGAGCATGAGCTGAATCTAATGTCATTTCCATCAATTTTGCATTTTTGGCCCTTTTTTCCCCTTCCCTAAGGCTTTTAGCGGTCATTTAAATCATCTGGAGGAGGACGGCCGGCAAGCATTACAACGTCGGAGACGACAGTTAGCGCAGCAAGAAAGTAAGAGGTGGTTCTTTATTGTGTGGTGACTGGCTGCAGTATTGTATATCCGCCGCTGCACCATCTTGGAAATGGCTAACAATATGCTAATAGGTTAAGAGCACCAAATAGTCCCAGACAAGCCACTTAATGGATGTTTTATCTGCAGGTCAGGAGTCTCATCAGCTGCCATCTCTCCTGACAAGATGTGCCAAGTCAAAATTAGCAATAAAGTGCTTTTAACAAACAGGCCACAAACTGCTTGGGGCAGGACAAAGGACACAGACACGGAAATGTTTGTGGTGAAACGTGAAACCTGTTGGCAAACAATGGAAAATTGTTTGAGGGGAGATTCACATTGAAAGCAAAATGATCCGAGGACAAACAGAGACGACAAGGTTTCCTGTCGAAGCTCAAGCTAATTTAACTTCATTTACTAAACTGGTCCCATTTCAAATGCGGACGATTTTTGCCAAATTTAGTTTGACATTGAGACCAAAGCAGAATTTCCTCTTACATTATTACAACTTGAATTTAGCAAAGTAAAAGTGAGCAATATCCTTGACATGAAAATTTAAGTCTACTGCCTTTACTCATACAAGACTTGGAAGTTTAATAAAATGTTTACAATTTTCATCATATCCCCAAATAAAATAAAATCGACAGCAGGTAAATCAGTGACAGCATTTGGGAACTCTGATCTTGCGTCTCTAAAACAAATAAAACGTGGAAAATGTTGCTAATTCATTTTTTTAAGCGAGTAAATCTTTATAAATATAAAATATTTCAAAATGGTGGTGCATGCACATATAAACATATAATGGCTGGGTGATAGAAATTTGATCAAGATACTTTGTTTAACTTGAACTACTTATTGCTTCTTTGCAGCAACAATAGCCTGACAAACAAATACATGAAAAACATAGACCTACCCATTTAAAATAGGGCTCCTTAGTTTGTCTGTTACATAAAGAACTGTGATATACAGTATATCACTAAACCACACACAGTGACTGCATTTAATTATATTTTAATATTTATTAATGCTCTCATAAAACCAGCAGAGAAAATAATACAAATAAGAAATCTGATAGTAGCTAAAACATACAGAAAATGGTGTTTTCATCTTAAAAGCAAAATCTATATATATATATATATATATATATATATATATATATATATATATATATAGTAAAGCTTGGCTTAATTACTGCTTTGAATATGTTGGTTTTGAGTCTGTATACTCAGCGATTAATCAGTTACTAAATTAGTAGACAATCATTTCAGTAATCTATTCATCATAATTAATCTGATTAATTGTTTCAGCCCTAATTCTCATTCAAATTTTCAAAATTAAAGCAGGAATAATTAATCATTTTCATCTGAAAGATTGATTAAAACACAACATTCAATATTATCTGCTGAGATAATCACTACAGTGATATATATATGGGCTACAGCTGGAATATAAAGTGCAGATAGACCTTTAGGGGTCACTTTTACTGCTGTAAAGCATCACCATCCCATCTGCACAGGTGTCACCCTCCATCTCTCCTCTCAGTTCCCCTAATAAACTCAGTCTATCTCCTCCTCTCTGCGCGGTGGCAGGTGTCCAGCCCAACTGCGGCCCCTCCAAAGACAACAAGGCCTGATAGCAGGGAAACAGGAGTGAGTCGACTGCATAACAAGGACTTATTATGATGATGAAATGTCCTACAAGGTCCCAAACACCCTCTTAAAGAAATCTCTACCTCTGATAAGGGGAGTCTAACAGTCACCCACCCTAAGGCATGCGGAGGAGGAGGGAAGGGTTCTAACCTGATTGGATCGGAGGCTCAGAGGGGGCGCATGTAACAAAATCAAATGGCCGTCAAGCCTGTGTCATGCATAATTAATTGGGCATTCTACGACCAAGTACAGGAAAATCCATGGTCATTTGATTAGAGGGGGTTTGGAGGACTCTGAAGTGCACCGCTGTCTGAGCTGCTTCCACACCATCCCCAGTGAGGATGGTGTCACAGAAACGTCAAGCAACTTAAAGTTCAAGTTTGGTTTCAGCTGGAAGTTCAAGTCAAACCTGCTCTCACAGTGATGTTTGGAGGTAGGATGAGCTCAGTAAGTAGGGAGACATAATCCAACATCAAAGCTCATCCAAAACAAACAGAAATAATCTAATGTTCATAATTGAGCAAAGAAAAAAAAGACAAGCAAGCAGAAATCAGGAAAGCTCCACAAACACTGGCATTTATGGAAGAAGGGTAAGAAGAAACATTTGGCCATTCCTCCAACAGTAGCTTTTCAAAGAAGGGCAATAAGTCCTCTGTTCAGTTTCCTACAAGCCATATATGAACAAAGTGGAGGAAGTTCTTCTGGATCAGTTGAGACCAAAACTGACCTTTTTGCCCAAATGCAAAACATAATATGCCAGAAAACCCGATGCTGAAACCTGCTTTAAATTTAGGATTCTGCCAAGCTTCCTACTATGAAGATGCATTTTTGTGCAAGTGTACCTTGAATTAAAAAAAGTTGAATTACTTCCAAAATTTATTTAAGCAGTGAAACTTGTACAGTTTATTATACAGAATGATGTATTTAAAAATGGATTTCAGTTCATCAAGTGAATTAAATAGAAACCTTCTGAATATCATGTACCAGCTAGAAGGAGATGCTCATTTTGTAATGATGCTTCTTAGTTAGACTTTTCACTTTTTCCTCCTTTTATCTGCTTTCTTTTTTTATGTATCTGCTGTCTTGTCTTTTTTAACATTCTTTAAAGAAAACAAGACATTCATTAATTGTTCTGAGGTTCTGTCTTCTTCATAGAATGTCATTTTACACAACATAATTATGAAAATATCTTATATAATTACTTAAGAAATTATAGTCAAGACAAAAAAAGCACTCTGTTTCCTAAAAGAACCAGAAACATCTGTGTGAAGGTGCTGCCATCTGTAGGACAATTAAAGAACTACACATTGTAATCAAGTCGATTTTTGTATGCAGGCAGAACTTTATTCAAAAAGAATATATACTGGAATTATAGATGAATATATTTACACATGTAAATAGATGATAACGTGTGAAAAATTGAGCTTCAATTGCTGCAATCTCTGTATGCACCTTGTGTGCATATGGAAATGTCTTTCAGAAGTTTTTTTTTTTTTAAATAACGACAACTCCCTCTCATTCTAGGGAGATTTTCTGACGTTATCTTTAAATCAGTGACATGTCTCAAATAAAAGAATAAAATAATCCACCATCATGAGTCCATCGCTGCTCGAAATGGAAGACAGCTCCCGTCTGCGTCTCGCCATCATCTTTCCCATCGCAGTTGAGACATTTACTCCAGAGACAGTTTTTGTTTTTCTTTTTCATTTTTCAGTTCCTTTATTTTTGTACTTTCAGTAGTGACACTCTGGATCTGCTCTCAGATCCCGTTAGTAGGAGCCGTCGTCTGGACCAACCGACTGCTACCGTCCAATCAGACTCGCGTGATTTTGTTTGGAGACTCAACTGGGTGTTACAATGAAGATGAAGGTTGGAAACTGTAGAGCGGTACCTGCTGGCAGGAGGGAGACGGGCGGAGCGTCTTCCTAGTTAGCCAGGTGCGGCTGAACGTCAGGGATGAGTGAAGTGAAGAAGGTGCTGATGAAGGCCCACGCCACGGTGAGGATGTTTGGCTCTGGCAGGGCCGCACCCAGAACCCGATCTTCGTTGCCTCCTCCTCCTTCCTCACCGCTGTCATCATCCTCCATTCCCTCATCCATCAGTCGCTCCTGGGACAAACAGACACAGAAACAATCAGTGTCACTTGCTTACTCATGTTTTCAAGGTAACAACATTCTTTGTACAATCCTGTTGAATAATCATATATGTTAAAAATGTATTGGCTAATTAATAAAAATGTGCAAAGAAACTAGTTTGTTGAATGAACAACAAACTAGTTGTTCATTCAAACCTGCAGCTTTGCACATAGATAACTACCCTCAAGGAGTTTCTTTGCACCTTCTGTTATCAAATCAATTATTTTTTCTCACATATGGATTTTCTGAAGAGACAAGTTTGAAATACAACGTTGAGAGAAAAAAATAAGTAGACAGGATACAGAGACAGATACATTTGGAGGTGGATTTCATCTGATGAGCTCGGGGCTTTTGCCAAAAAAAAAAAAAAAGAAAAAAAGGAAAATTTAACATTTAATTTACTTTTACAAGCAATGAAACACAGAAAACAGAAAATTTGATGCATCAAACTCACAATTTCTTGCATTTCCTGCTGCCTCTGTGCTTCTCTTGGAGGAGCGCCGGCCCTTTCTCCTCTGACGTTCTGCTGTTCTGGTCTGAAGGGAAACCACTGAGCCTGGTGCCTGAAAATCAGAAATAAGTTGAAATAAAAATAAACCTAAAATTATCAAAAAAGAAAAAAATGGCATCTTAAGCTGTGGACAACAGGTGGAAAATTATTTCCAATTTATCCAGAATTGGTAAAATGCTAAAAGCCAATTCCATATTTTTCAAGACTATGTATGAACATGTTTAAAATGTACCAAATATGTTACATAATGGCAATGTTATGATTGCATTTCCATATAAGGTGATTGCAAAACAGATATTAGGAATCCTGACCTCAATATGAGCAGTGTGGGATTATTGTCGTTAAGAACATAAAAAAAAAATAAAGGATCTAAAAAAAACTGTATTAACAGAAAAACAGAACAAAATTTTCTCCAACTGCACAGAAGAACAAAGGCGGCCTCATTCTATGCATTTCTGTGAGAATCTGTTCGGCCCGATTTTCCTAACAATGCACACAGAAAGTATGAGTGACTTACAGATAGATGAGCAACATGGCGCTGAGCACCATGACAAAGCGACTGAAGGAGGAGTAGAAGTAAACGATGCTCAGCAGAACTCCAGCCCGTGACACTGTGTACAACCAGTCCAGCCAGTCCTGGTTCAGCTCGTCGTCGTTCAGCACCGGGCCGCCCTGTGCGTTCATCTGGACTGGGTTGGCAGGCAGGTTCTCTTGTAGAGGGTCCTGGGCTGGGTTCGGGCCCAGCGGAGGCTGCACAGCTTCATTGGGCTGAACGGGCTGATGGGAGGATGAGGAAGGTGGGGATGGAGGAGGAGTGCTGGGAGGCTGTGACGCAGCTATTGCTGCCTGACTGCAAGGAAAAAATAGTAATAAATGCATAAAATAATGTCAACATTGAGAGTAAGAACAATTAAAATTGAAATCCAATTTTGAAGTCCAATCTAAGGAAGCCTGTTCACACAATAAGGGTTCAGGGCTGCAGCTAAAGATTATGATAATGATAACAACAATTAATCAGGGCAAAAAAAATTTGGCACACTGTGCACATTTCTCATTTAACTTCTTAAGTTTACTTTAAACAATAATTGAAATACATCAAAATTCAGATGCACAAATAATTCAGTTCCTTTTTAAGATAAGAAAATAAAAACTATCACCTAAAATGCAATAACATAGCACTGCTTTAGTGAACACTCGATCATTTGTAACAATGAACGCATCTGCAGCTAACAAAAACAAGGGAAGATGAGTCCTTTCTGCTTTACTTAATGTCAGTAGTGAAAGAATAATCTGTTGATATATAGAAGTTTATTTCCCTCATCTTAAATACAAAATGTATATATATATATAAACTGCATGTTTTGTTCTGTATACTCTAGTTAACAATTATTCGATTACCAAATTAGATGATAATTATTTCAATAACTGATTGCTTCCTACCTATAAGGTTGTAGAAGTGAGCTCTAGCGACACACTTACTATTGCATGTAGTAGTGGCGAGCGTACATCTGCTGCCACCACAGCATCTGCATGGGCATGCCGGCAGGAAGGCCGCCTTGTAGAGGCGCTCCATCTGGGCTGTGGAACATTACAGTTTTATTAGTTAATATAATAACACCAAAAAAGCACACATTAGCATTTGTATTTGTATAAAATGTATTTGATCTTCAGAGTGTTGCCAGTATTTTTCCTCAATGTGAGGAACTCAAGCATACTTTAAAGTTCTGTTTCCAGTCTTGTAAAGTACAATTAATCAGAATGCTCCTGGGATCTCCTACTGTTTAAGTATCACTTATATGACTGGGTTTGTGTCTGGTCCACAGACACAGACACAAACCCAAAAACCACCTGAACCAAAAGTTCAAGTGGTTTTTCCACAAAAGCTGAATAGAAACTATTCACTAAAAGGTTACCTTATAAAAAGAGGAATTTAGTCCTGCTGCTGTCTGAGTAATCACCTGTTTTCATCTCTCAACGGACAAATGTATTATAATTATGTCAAGCAATATTAACCAATATTGCTTTATTAATAAATACTGCTTTATTGTGAATATTTATGTCAAAAAAGCAAGGTAATATTAACATAAAAAAATCAGAAAAAAATGCTGCTCATGCCACTTAATTAGTTCAACAATTTATAGGTATTTAGAAAGTAATGAGAAGGTATGACCAGTAATTATTACTTTCCTTTTCTGATTCCACTTTAGCAATCACAACTTTATGGACTATTTTTCCATTTCATTGTATGAGTGAGTTACAGGGGTTGTTATTTATCACAGTGGCTAAGAAAAAAAAATTACAAGAATAAAATCATAATGTTGCAAAAAAAACATTGTAGTACTGCAAGAATAAAATTGTATGCGGAAATAAAACGCCAAAACAATACGAGAATGAGGTCTTCATATTGAGAATAAAGTCATATTACAAGAACAAAGTCAGAATATTAAGAAAATAAATTCACAATATTACTTTGGTTTTACAAATACCACAGACTTAATCTTTTAACATGGTCACATCAGATCTTCATAACTATTGACGCTTTGCTCTCATTAAAAACTTTTTTCAAGTCATTTTCTGACTTTCTTCTGGTATTGTTGTGTCTATTTTGCAAATATATGATTTTATTCTCATGATTTCAAAAACAACAAAAAAAAATTAAGCCCTTTCTATTACGGTTTTCACTCAAAACTTGCTCACTAGTGGGGAACACCGTTGGTTGTCTGAGGATGGTGGGGGGGAATGCCACTGCGACGCCTTAACTCATCGCAAGATCCTGGGAGAGATGAAGAGACAGAAGAGGAGGCGGCTGATTGGCTGTCCAGGTTTGGCTTTGAGACAGGTGAGGATGAGCTGCTGCCCTCTGAACTCTGCAAAAACATATAAACACTGATATAACCAAACAAATAAGTCACAGTTATGAAGAAGACAAATTAATGTAAGGAAGAAGTCTGAAAACTAAATCTTCTGTGAAGTAAAATACTTTTATCACAGAAAAACATCTAGCTCGATCTGGTTTCTGACTGTTTTTTTTTTAAACATGTTTACTCACGCCGGAGTCAGAAGCAGAGGAGTTGGAGGAAGTGTGAGGCATTGGTGAGCCTGAGGGACCAAAAGATGGATAATCCAGATGCATCACGTGGTATTCATCCTGCTGTAGGGTTGATCATGCTGCAGACAACCAAATGATTTGAGAGGTGAGAAAGGATAGGCAGCAAAATAACAACAGAGACAAAGCCAGAAGCAGAGGAAGAGGAGAGATTACAGTGGAACAGGATGGAAGTCACACACACAATAATCCCCTTTTGTTTGTTTGATCAGCCATTGTTTGACAGGCAGCCTGTTTCAGTTCCCCCACAGACTGAGGCACAATGAGGCAACTAAATAAACACACTGCAGTTTCCCAACTCATAGATAAGTTGCATCTGCAAAATTAAATGGTACAGTAACACCCTTCAATTTATTAATAATGGTCTGAAGCCTTGGACAGCTGTAAAACTGCAAATGTTCTTCGTGGTTGTGTGATCCATATGTCAAAAATTGTTCATAAAAGTCAAACAATTGTCAAATTGTCATATAAAGCACTTTGTGTCATGCAGAAATTACAGAAAAACTAGATTTTATTTGGTACACGTAACAGCTCAAACTTTCAGTGTTACTACAAAGTCAGTTTCATTCAGAAAAGAAATACTTACAAAGTTCCAGCTGAGAGAAACTTGTCAAGTAACCAACAGATAAGATTATAAACACATAAATTATATGTTTCAACCACAAACAAATGTGTGAAATGGTGAGCATAATTTATTATGGTACTCTCATGTTGATTTATCTAACATTCCAACACAGCAAAACTGACCAAAATATAGATTCAACAGTCAAACAAACACAACAATTAATAAAAATAAATAAATAAATAAAACTCAAACAGGTTAATTTATTACACCAATTACATTAAATAGTGCAACTGTTAATCTAATCAATAACAACAATCATTTCTAAAAAAAACAAAAAAAAAAAAAACATATTGTAAAACATAGCAGCATCACTGGTTATTCTTTCATAAAACCCACAGCGGGAAAACAGTCTGAACACACAACTCCCACAATATTGTCAAATTTTGGGGTTTCAAAACATTACCAACTTATATTATTTTCATGGTGTGACTAATTCTTCTTTTGGTGAATCAGAAATGTTTTTTTTAAAACTCCCATTTGAAATGTAATATTTTTATAATGTTCTAGCATTGCTTACCTCTGTGATCGCATTGCGGTCTTCCTCAGTATATCTGCTCCAGTTTGTTTTGGATTGCTGCAAAACAAACAAAACACTAATAATATGATGAAGTGATGCAGCGTGTTACAATTTAAATTCAAGGCATACATAAATAATCAAAAACAACTCAGGTTAATAATTTTCTTAATTAAATTTTTGCTTGCTCGATTCAGGCTACCTAACTTCAATGTCATTAACACACCATGCAGTAGGTTTGCACCCAAGTTTCAGTCACCGTTTGAAACCCAACATTTTATTGAATCTTAAATCAGGTTGAAAATTCACCTCCAGGTTCCCGACATTTATAGCAGTAATGGAACAGAAGCTAAATAGTATTTTCTTAGAACAGGGCACTGTAGATAAAATAGAGAGCAGCATAAGCATGATGATCATTTGTAGAAAAATCTAACATGTTAACAAAAATTGTAAGCTTGTGATTTAAATCCTTACATGAATTAACTTTATAAGGAAATACATGAGATTCCATTTTTCTCATGTAGCAAAAAAGAAAACCGAAGACGAACTCGTTTTAGAAAAATATCTGTTTATGAAATCAGTTGAGCTTCAGATCCCTTGATTTTCACAGGAATGTAATTTTCTATTACTAACATACATGTTTGGCTAATGTACCAGCAACTAAAAGCAAAACAAGCTATGTGAGCTGCTGCAGGTTAGATAGTTTTTACTAACTAAATAAGAGTGTCTGCTTTTGAGTAGTTTACTAAAGTGGTCAGTTCTTTATGCTAAAACATGAACACACTTGATGAAAAATGCTGCCACTCCTCTTATGATATGAACTGAAGCTAATGTAACAAAAACTCTAAAGACAAACCCATCTGAAATTAACCAGAAATAATCTGAAACATGTTTTAGCAGCTTTGAGTTAACTAGCAGCAGTTCCAATAAGCCTGGATGGAACTGGAAAGATGATCTTTTATTACAATCTTATTTCTGGCAAAAAAAAATGCTCAATCAAATTGATTTTTTGAGTACAGTGGCTTGTTGATTCAATTATACTAGCAGACTGGTTTGGATTCCAAAGCATATTCCGGGTATCTAGCACAGACTCACTTCCGTGCAGCCAAAGAAAAAACAAACAAAAGGAAAACCTATCTGTATGTGCAAACTGTTGGCTATTTTCCAAAATTATTTTAATAAAGAAGTAACCCTCTTTATGTGGCCAACCACAAGACTGAGCTAACCAGAAAGAAATTCCTCTGTTTAACTCATTGCAGTTTGAGGCTTTAAGATAAATGTATCCAAATCATCTGGTAAATGCAATCTTAAAATTTCATTTCTGAGTACATACTTTTTCATGACGCAAACATGAACTAAAGTAAAAATGAATGTCACATAACTATATTGTTTATCCTGAAAAACGTGTTCTAGTCAAGAAGTCTTATTTGTTGCAATCTTTATTTGGTCTGACAAGGATAACATCTGTGGGATATTTTATATTTTTGAGGAATAAATGTGGTTTAATCTTAAAAATAGAATTTAGACAAACAAAAATGCAAGAAAAATTGGAGAAATGCAGATTCTCAAAATGAATTTAACTTCAACATCTCTGTGTCTGCCTTTCTAACTGTACGGCCAGACAGAGATTTTAGGAGAAGCATCAAAAGCAAATGAGGTGGATTAGCAGAGCTTGTCAACAACTGATGGTGACATCTACAATATTTTACCCTGGGATATTGTCTCTGCTGCCCGGAAATCGAGCTGTTAGCACATAATGACAGACATCAGACTGTAATACAGCAGCAGTCTTCAGTCAGAGGTCCCTTCAGATTCACTGTAAGACTGACTGCTTTAATTTCCATTTTGGATAAAAATATATACATATTTTTGAATTGAATTAAAAAAGATTTTAAAAAATAAGTAAAATAAATTGATAAAATATATTTAATGTGCTCTATTTACTGACTGCACGTTCTGAATGAGATGTAAAAGAATGAACATCATTTGTGTGGTAAGCTCTAGGACGTCGTTCTTATTGTAAAAAAGCCTATAAAGAAAACAATATAGTGATGTTTTCCTAAAGTCTTTCTTAGCTGTTTGTTTAGTTTTAGAAAAGGAAGTGCAGAAAAAGGAATTTACTTTTAAATAATACATGTAAGACTTTGAACAATAGCTAAATCTTAACAGTTACTTTACCATCAAAACATTTGTTTTCAACAATAAAATACAGATTTTGGAGACACTAAAATAGAGGTTCTACTGTTTTATGACATTGTGAAAACAAACTTTTTTTTAATTTAATATAATGTAATGTAGCAGAGGAGAAAACACACAACAGGTTTATAGTTTACACATATGTTGAAATGTGTTAGTTGCTGTTCTATACTACATAAAACCTAATTCTTTACTTTCAGAAATACACAAAACAAAGGTCAAAACAGAAAGTAAATGTCACTGAGGCTCAGTTTCAGGGTTTCTATTGACATTACTGCCACCTGCCATGTTTACTGGTATTTAAATCTTCCCTCAAAGAGGCAGAAGCCTTGAGGGGTCCGACGTAATAACAGCTACCTAAACAATTAGACATTTTCAAATTAAAGCCTCGCTTTTTAAAAGACAAACGGATAGTTTTAAAGGAAGTTTTTATTTAAACCCTATTCATGATGCTGCGGTTAGCTTGCTAGCTTGTTAGCCAGTTTAACTAGCCATGTATCACATCGTTACTTCATTGACAACATATTTATCCGTCTGACTTTTATACATATACTAAAAAAATACATTTCTGTACCTGTTTCCTCCTTTAACAGCGTCGTCTCCTCACCCCTGCTAGTCTCGGCTCGCCTGCCTTGTTGTTATAATGTCGACTACGGGGGCGGAACCCACGTGACCACCACCTTCATAACAGCTGATTGTGACGTCAGGGAGCTTCCTGGCTGGCCATGTTGGAGGACAAACAAGTCTGAAGCGACAATTAAACTGTGAAGCGCGTTCTTTCATGGATGCACAATGCCGAGCTTCTGCGCTATAGTCGGCTGTGGAAACCGAGGACAAAGGGACGTGAAAAGCTTCTTCCGGTTACCGGCGGTCATCACGAACCAGGGCGAGAAAACGGAGAGCTTCTCCAGACGGAGGCGATGTTTGTGGTTGTCAAGAATAGCGAGGGATAATCTGCGAGATTCAATGCTACCTTACATCCGCGTCTGCTCGGATCACTTCGTATCAGGTTAGTTACTTTTACTGTTGTAGTTTCAGCATGGAATAAAGTGGGTTATAAAGTAAAAATGTAATTTACTGTTGTCAGGGCAACACAAGGTAGGTGTCGAATCCCACACTATTTATTTCCTCTGCTTGGTGCATAAATATTTTTGTCTCTAAATGTCACCAAACTTTTTTTTTCAACACTTGCCAAATAAAACCTTTGACCTTTTCTAAATGGTTTTGCTTAGAGACAACAATAAATAAGCAAGGACTGGTACGGCCAATGTTTCCCTGTTTTATAAATGCATTAGTACTAAGGATTTAAAAAATAATAATTTTGAAACAAATCGCAAGCTTTTTTTTTTAAGTAGAAAAAGGTTTAGGCATAACATTCACCAATAATATGGGAGATTTACATTTAGACCTAACATAGGTATAATATATTTTATTTTGATTTAACATTTAGATATAAATTTATTTTTAAGATAGAGATTTACCGTTTAGATTTAATATTTATGTTAACATTTAGATTTTATAAAATTGTGTAAAATGTGAGCATGGTAATTTCTGTGGTTTTTGTTAGACATCCATAAAAGTGTTCAAAATGTGAGAAAAGTAAGCTAAATATATGACATTGTCTGCTAATACTTTTGCCTGTTCAAATTTTACACTTGAGATTTAACGATGAGCAGCGAAAGCAAATGAGGTGGATTAGCAGTGCTTGGCAAAAACTGATGGCGTCATCCAGGAAATGTTAAAGTGGACGACATTCCACAGTAGAGTGGAATGTCGTCGCTTGCTACTGCCTGGAAATTGAGCATGTCATGATGGTCATAAGGCTGGCATACAGCAACAGTCTTCAGTCAGAGGTCTTTTCAGATTTTTTGCAAGATTGACTGCTACTGGAGATCTTTCCTGCCCACACCATCACCATCCAGAACAGCTCTAATGATATTTGAATGACATGAGTTACGACAATTGTCATTTTCCCTTTGGGATAAATAAAGTATTTTTTAAATTTTGTGTAATTTTAAAGTGAAACATATTGTTATAAATTTTGTTTTCTCCTAGGCCGACCTTCTGCTCTGTATGATGATGCCAACCCAGACTGGGCGCCTTCTATAAATCTGGGCTGTAATGGGATGGATGAAGCAACCACGCCCACTGGAGGCACACAACGCAAAAGGAAGCGTTGTAGGAGAGAAAAGATTTTAGAGCAAGTTGCTGCTTCAGCATTGCTTGATCTAAGCTATGCTGCTCATGAAGACAATGAGGAATATACTGAACACAGAAAATCAGTTAACGTTCAGACTGATCTCACCTCTGAATCCGTCACTGCAATGCAGATGGAAATAAAGAGACTCATAGAGGAAAACAGAACTTTGAAGAAGGATGTTGCAGCTCTAAAATTAAAGGACTTTTAAATTCAATTTGAGTGATTTGTTAATGTACAAAGAATGACATTGCATAGAATGATAATTTTGTTTTACTGTGGCCACTTAGCCATGTTCCTCCAATCAGATGTGGACGGTGCGAAAAACTCATCTGTAAAAGCTTAATTTGCAAGTAATACTGATGAAGTCCACCTTATTAGTGTTTCAAATTGTTACATTACCCATCACAATTTGGATTAAATGGTTAGAAGGAACATTTGTTAAGTATCAGGTCAACACCAATGATTGTCTGTTTGAGCTCCTGATCATCCATAATTTGCAGCAGACACGTTTTGGTCTCCAGGTGGAAGTAAGTGTTGATTTGCGACGTTCTCTCATGACCCACATAAAGGAATAAACAAAGGTGAGTGAGATTAAATTAGTTTTTGTCAGTGATCTGACAAGAACTTCTCAAACATAATCAAATATTTATATTTAATTTGCCCTGGCAATAAGAGATTAGTAGAATTTTAATATTTGTTTTCATGTTACTAAAAAAGCCCAAGAGTCAAAATCAAAGTGAAACAGTTGATGTTTGATTAGACTTTTTAAACATACAAGGATCACAAAACTTTATAAAATGTGTAAAAGCTATTTTTGATACTAATTAGTTTTTGAAAACAAGTATTTAAAAAAAAAAAAAACGTCTTTATTAACCACAGCTGACCAAACAGAATGTTAGTACACAGCAAAGTAAAGTGCATGAGGTGGCTTGTTTGGGTGGCTCTTCTCAATAAGAATTCCCATAGTCAGATCTTCATGTTTACATTACAGTTCACAGTACTGTAAATGATCTGTAGTTCTGATTACTGCTTCAGTTTGCTTAGAACCTCCCTGGTCAGCTCCTTACTATACCGGTTGATTTTCCAGTGTCCCGGCATCCATCCGTGGAGAAAACGATGGAAATCCGTCCATGCGAATGCAAACATCTCTCTCCACTCCTTCTCAAGAGCATTAAAATTCACGTCTTTATTAACAAATGAATTCAGTTCTGTGAAATAGTGGTCCAACAATCCCGGTACCCGTTTGCCACATTCCTTCTCATCCAGGCAGCTACCAAGAAAATACACAACATCTTTCATCCCACAGCCACCACCGACGTACTGAAAGTCTACGGCGGCCACTTCGAGTCCGGTCTTTGAGAAGCAGAAGTTGGCCAGCTTGGCGTCTCCGTGAACGATGGTTTTAAAGTGACACTCGTTGAGGACCCTGTCGATGTCGCCCGCTGCCGCTTTAAGCTCAGCGTCGTCCATGGCTTCCAGCTCATCCGGCCGGGTCTCCAGGTGCCAGTAGGTCCCAACCGGCCACAGACCCTCTGGGGTCACACCCAGGAAGAGAGCATGGAAGTGGGCGAGCCAGCTCAGGCAGGCCCTTATCTCTTTGTCCTTAATGCTGGTTCTGTAAATGAAACATCCATCATTAAAAATCACAGTTCATATGAGATTTGTTAAATAAGATCACTGATTTGTAACTACTGTATCCACTTTGAGAACTGATTTGAAAGTTAAAGCCTTTTTGCAGCTAAATTCTAGAATAAATATACATACATTATAGAATTTATGTATGTTTAGAGAGTGCATAGTGTATTATTAAAGGGGCAGTAGTTGTTGTGTGTAGCAATGTGGGTTTTGCTCTGTTCAGATGAGAACAACAATACAAGCAGTTTGTGCAAAGATTGTGATTAAAAATTGTTTCATATTCGTGGTTAATGATTTATAACACTTCTGGTTAGGTGAAGCCGTTTCAGAGATACTGCTTACCTTCTTTGGTCATAACCCTCCACATCCAGATCTTCCAGAACTATCAGCATCTCGTCGCCATAGGAACGGGCGGCAAGGCAGACGGGGATGCGGCAGCTCTGATTAGTGGAGTAGTTCTGGTACCAGTGGGTCTCCACCTGGTAGGACCTGACTTTACGGGCGTGGGAGCGATCCGTGTTCCAGCCGCCCGGGTGCTCTGCCTCTTCCGGAAACTTGATGTGTTTGACAACCACAGAGGGCCGCCCACTGCCCTCCAGGTGCAGCCGCACTATCTCCCCGTAACCGCTCCACAGAGTCTGGATCTTAGCGCCGACACGCAGCGATGAAGCACCGCAGGTCTGCAGGATGAGGTCCTGGTACTCCTGCTTCATTTCCACGGGCAGATCTGAACCAAAGGGACAGTGGAGCGAAGTGTTTAAGTAACGTTGACAAAAGATAGGCTATTTGTTGTGATTTGATTTTTGCGATTAAGCAGAAAAACCAAAAACAAACAGTTATGGTAAAGACTTTAATAAAAGAAAACTAACGGACGTAAAATGAGGCGTAATGTTCAAAAAAACAAAAACAAGGATCGATTACTACAAGTATTTACCTTCAGCTTCCTGATGGAGACTTTTCTTCTTCTTCAACTGTGTTCATTTATCTGTTGGCGCAATGCCGCCACCTTGTGGACATCAGTGGGGATTTGAAAAGAAAAACTGAAATTAAATAATCCTTAATCTCTTTTTCTTTAAAGTTTTAGACCGTAAAGCCGAGACATTTTCAGAATCTTCAAAATAACGTCTGTTTTATTATAAGTCTATCCTTTCAATCTGGTATTTATTTAAATCTAATATAACATATATAATAGTAGCATTTCGCCCCCAAACAACGAGAGGCAGTTGACTCTCCTTCTCTTCGTGGCTTTGTGATTCTTCCTAGTTACTTTATTCACCTTCAGCTCCACTTGCAAAACAATTGTAATAGAATTTACATTTGTCTGGAATTATAGCTAAAAGAACAACACTGATTTGCGTAGAGGCAAAGTTTTAACAGTGTTAGATACTGATGAAACCTGTTTGCCCTGTCCACAGCGATGGGGACAGAAAAATTTAACTCTTTTACAGCCAGGGTTTTTTTCAAAGGAACAAATTAGCATTTCTTTGCAACTCTTCAATGTGACAGATTTAAAAATATTTTGAATAAATGAAATCAGTGAAATTTCAATTAATTTTAGTTACTCAATTCACTAAATAAGTCTCTTAAAACAGATTAAGAAAACAACATGGGAGCTCAGTAAATATTACATATATTATTTGTTTATAATATTTTTTAACATGTAAGATTTGAAAGTTACCATTGTAACACAGAAATGTTTTTGTCTTTCAAAAATGTACTTTTTGAACTGAAAAAAGAAACAATCTTCACTGGAGTGCATATTCTAATTTATTGAACATGACTCTTTATTGTAATTGTTTGGAGAAAATTTAAACATATCCTAAAATTAAGAACACCCACAATTTCTTTGAATAGTCCTTAAAGTACTCTATACCATTACAGGAAATAATTCAGAAAAGATGGGAACAACAATACCCTGTAATCCTGCCAGTCCCTTCGTTTTGAAAATTTAAACAAATTATTTCCATGAGATTTCCGGACTATAAGCCGTGGCTTTTGTCACACGACTGCAACCCTGCGGTTTATACATTGATGAGGCTTATTAATTAATTTTTTTAACGGCCGCCAGGGGCGCTCGAACAGAAAAGGTAAGAGTGAGACAGGTGGAATATATGTGTCGAGGAAGACGCAAGTTTAATGTAATTTAACACGTCTCAGTGCACAGGAGGAAGATGAAGACGGCTCTCAGTGACTTTTTCCGGTATGTTTTTTTTTAACCAGCCCTGTTAGTGCTGAGTTACCGTGTTGCTGCTGTGTCACAGGCACTGTTTGGGAAAAAAAGCTAAGGTATATTACTAAATCTGTGAAAACTTTCTGTGTACCGTCCGTATGCAGGCACAAGCGGCTTATACACAGGTGTGGCTTATGTATGTACAAAATGGTTTTTCTTTTGACATGTGCTGGGTGCGGCTTATAATCAAGTGCGCTCTATAGTCCGGAAATTGCAGTACTCACTCTATGGAGCTCAGAAAATATTCATGTTTCTCCATAGCAAATATCCTCTTCAGATATTAGATTTTTGGAACTGGCAAGTAAATTATACTGGACATTTACACACAGAACTGCTATCAATAACCTAACAATAATCTATCAGCCAATAGCCAAAGGTGGGTGGA
>CAEFZY010001610.1:0-48523 GCA_903066815.1 Brachyrhaphis roseni
GATCTCAAAGGTGCTGACATCAAACAGTTATATATAGTTAACCCCTTTGAGCTTTTTTGATCTATAAAGCAGTCTGCGGCCACATTATTCTAGAGGTTAAATAGATATTATTAGGACTTAATTAGTAAAATGGCAGCAAATTTGCTTATTTCTTAACTTCATAACCAGCGACCTTCTCTCCGATGGTCTGTTTAACAGCTACAGTCTCAGATCAGCGCAGCCCTACAGGACTGTCAGCAGCAACTTTATACCTGTTGGGGAAAATATACAACATTTGGTTTGCATTGTCCCCGCATGATGGCAATGATATAGTAGGATCCAATTAGATTCTTGATTAATGTGGGTTGTTGCTATATTGTTGTACGATGTTTTAAGATCTTGTTTAATGTGCCCCTTTTTTTTTTTTTTTTAACTTTGAGCCCCTTTCACTCGATGGAATTTGCAGCTGTTTTCAAGTTTGTTGCATGTTTTTAATTATCAGATTTTATTACTTTAAGTGAATGGAAATTACACATTGTGAAATATTTCCGCTTCACACAAATAAGCTATTCGAGTATTTATCTGGAAAATAGTCGTGATGTCACGTCTCTCACGCAGTTCGGAAACAGTTGTAGGGCTCTCGTGCTCGTTGCTTTGGCTCACGCGCAGTCGTCACAGTCCTCCTCTCGTGCCAGTGGCCTCCTGCCATATTTATTCATGCCGGGCAAGATGGCGGCGGAACGGACGAGATGTTCCTGCCAGTGAGCATATAATAGGCGTTTTATTAATAATATTTAAACGAGCGGGATTCTTGTACACACCTGACTGCATCGCGTGTGTATTTTTCCCGTAGCGAGTGTGGAGGTCGTTTTTATTTGTCAAGTTTTCGCCGTTTTTCCCCCCCCCTTACAAAATGTTCCCGTTGTGAGTCGCTCGCTTATCGAGCAGCTGGCTAACAGAGCAGTCAGGAGCTAGTTAGCTCTCTATCAGAGTGGAGAATGGGAGAAAAGCTGGAGCTAAAGCTCAAATCGCCGGTTGGAGCGGAACCCGCTGGTTATCCCTGGCCGTTACCAGTATACGTAAGTGATACCCTTCAGCACCAAGTTGGGACAAATTTATGTTTAGTTTTATGATATTGTCTTTGTTAGCTATGTTAGCCCTTGGCTAACCCTGGGTAACAGAAGAAGATGTATCTCGTCCGGGGACTTGGGTCACTCTGGTCTGACAGTTGCAGATTGTTTTTCTCCCGTTTGCCGTTAGATTTTTGAAAATAAAACATTTTAGACTCTATGCTTTAGTTGATGTAATTGTAGTTTAGGTTTAGTAACGAGGTTATTTGGGTGTAGTAACCGGTGACATTGAGTTGAACACTGTCAGAAAAAAATATTGTCTAAAATGATCGAACCAGGGTGTTATTCCTGTTCAAGATTTGTGTTTACTCGTAGCATGAACGGACATAAGTATTTCTAACATTAGTCTCTCTTTTCCATGTTGTTTGAATTGTAGAACCAGCATAGATCTTGTTGTACTTAATGCATAGAAAAATTTAATTTTAGCCCCTGACTTATGGTTTTGGTCCAAACAACTTCCTGCCCAGTCAGCAAAACACCAAACGAATAAATATTGTTTTGATGAGTGTATGTGTACAGAGTCTCTGATATCGATCTATCTTATTTATGTCATCGCTGTTGTCATATTCTTTTAGTGCCATTTAGTAACATCGCCATGACTGAGAACTACTCATTTGTTTTATATTTTAAACTCAGTGAACAGTTGATGTCTTATCTAGGTCTTCTCATGCAGCCCAGCGCTTGTTATGCTAGACAAAAACAATCTTTCATCTCAGCTGGGCGTCCATGTAGGTGTCTGTATGTCAGGAGCTGGTAGCAGCTCACTCTTTCAACAGAAGCGGAAAAGAAGCTGGCAACAGTTGTGCTTTTAGTGGCTCAAGTTCAGATTTATAGTAAGTATGATGAAACAGCCAGCGCTGAATTTCTCTGAATGCCCAGATAGGGTCTCTTTGTAGTTTATCTCTCTCCACCCACAGTGTAGTCTATCTAGTCAATCAAGTTATTTCAGTTTCGACAGTCAGTCCGTTTATTTCGTGATCAAAATACGCACCGAACGAGTTATTTTTTTTTTACTGAGTCATTAGCATTTGCTGCCTCCACTTTAGTCAACTTGTGGAGGCAGCAAGTTGACTCCACAAGTTGCGTATTCCCGTGTTTTAAGGATGAACTCAAAATCCTGGAATGTCAGGAATATAATGTCTTTTCTAATCTGCATGATAGCTGTTCACATGGAGACTAGTTGCCATGGATCAAATTAGAAACAGCTGTTTTTTTTTTTTCATGGGATTCTTGAACATGGAGTTGATTCATACAGTGATCGCCTCCTGTTTTTAGAGTAAAACACTCCCTCGCTCCCTCTCTGCGCCCTCCTCACTTGTCCATATGGTCAGGTCTGTGCTATATTATTAGAAGGCAAAGGCTTGTTCTGATATTTGTTCTGTGGTGTTTGTTCCAATCAAACTTACTTGTTAGGTTTTCTTTAATTAAATTTATTGCTGTTAACTAAAGAGCCTCTTTAGTAAAAACATGTTCCACACACACTTAATTTAAGACTAGTTATCTCACTCTCTCACAGACAACAAACACATTGCTCACTGGCTTTTAATGCACTTGCTCCGATTGTTGGAGAATAAGGCGCATGGTTAGAACCAAGTCCAGATCTGTTTGTCCAGTTTAACCCTTGTTTTTGTGTTCGCTCCATCTCACCATGTGTGCATTTGTAAATGCTTCCATATGAAGTCCACCTCCTCCAAAGTGTTGCAGCTCCTGTTCCATCTGGTTTTGGGTGGAGGCATTAAGAGGCCTCAAACGACATCTAAACAAGACACATCTAAAAGGTGTCTCAGTGCTGTTAAACACACACTACATTGTTCGCTGGCCACTCACCCTCACTGAAATATTTATGCAGCTTTTTTTTTCTGACATACTTTTAATTCTATATTCAAAGTGTGAAACTAACCGTTCGAGGTCAGTTGACTTCCTCGTCATTGTAAGCACATCGCTTATCTCTGAAGAGGTGCGAGAAGAGCTCTTTAGCTTAGTTTATGCACATTTACGCTACTGTTTGGTTGTTTTGAGTTAGAGTAGTAGTCGGGTGTAAGCCTGCTTCAGTCATTTGTTCTTGTGGGCCGCTTAGTTACAAAGGGAAACAGTGTGTGGCATGAAGCCCCTGTGCCCACTGTGCGTCACTCTGATTTGACAGGAGATTGACTGAAGTGTTTGCTCTGTGTTGCGTGCACAGGCGGAGTTGAACACGCATCAGTCAGCGCCACAGCTGGGAGGGAGAAGGGAGGGTCTTCTGGTCTTTTTGTCTCTGGCTTGTCAGACAGTGTTTATTTTTAGCTGCAGCCCGCTGCTGGTGTTGCTGTGTGCTGTCTTCGTTTTAGCAGGTGACCTCCCCCTACTGCTTCTCTTTCTGCTGCACACAGTCATTTTCATGCCTTTGCATACCACTTACAGCTTCTGAACTCGAAGGTTTATATCTACTATACAGAGCAATTTTTTCAAGAAAGCCTATATATAGTTCATGCTGCTTTTCAGCTGCCTGGCTTGATGCTGTAAGTGTAAATGTTACATGCGGTACGATGCATATAGTATATCTGGTGTGTAGATGTCATTAATAGCTCTATAAAAGTTTGTGTGTGCATGCACATTTTTATGTTTGGCAGACGTTTTGCGTAGTAGAGGTGGGCAGTATTGAGCGGGAAGCTGGGAACTTCGAGCTGTTAGCACTTAGCTGTAGCTGCTGTGCCAGGCCTCAAAACTGTCCCGTTTCCCATCCTCTCTGTGGCTTTTCAATTCCACCAGTTTGTAGTTTTTATGAACTTTGCGTCTTTCTTCTTTAACCTTTTCTTGTATTCTGATTTTGTGCTCTCCGTCTTTTCTTGCTCTCCTTGGCAGTGTTCTGGAACAGGAGACAGAAAGTGGGTCAGTGGGTCAGCACAAGCAACGGGCTCAGCCTGACTGCACTCTGGATGAAACCCGAGCTCTGTTCCTCCTACAGAAAAGCTCAGGCACTGCTAGTATTTCTAACTTTAGATTGCTGGGTGCAACAAAAAAGAGTGCACATTTCTTTTTGCCTCTTTTGGAACTGTTTTTTTTTAAATGCATCTAAAAATTAGGTTGAAAGCTGGAGAACTTTGAGTGTATACACTCAAAGAGGCACCCATCCATTCAACTGTGCTATGGGTCAATCCTTTTTAAGAAAGAGAAGTACACACACAGTGTTAGAAGAAGACACCAATTTTTGATTAAAGTTGCACTTTCAAGTTTAAGAGAGGCAACATGCTCTATGTAGAAAGTTGGATGAAGCAGAAAAGATGGATTGGAGATCAGAAACATGACTGAAACTGTGTCTGTCAAAGCCATACTTGATTTTGATAAAGGTTTAGAGTTGTGGATGAGTGATACTGCTGTAAAATTTTAAGTTTATATCTTCAAGTATTTATAGCAATGATAGGCGACAAAAAAAACTGTCTGAAAAAGTCTTTTTGGCAATGGATCTAATACTGTAGACTGTAGAATCAAACAAGCACAAACACTGCTCAGATAATAAGATGAAGGACATCCTTTCACTGTAAAACCTGTGCAGCAGATGCTGTCTATTGCTTCCTTTCACTCTTCATCACATGAGATCGACTCTGTTACTAAGACTAAAGTCTCAGACCTGGAGTCCACAGTCTATAGGACACAGATCTAAGGTGCGTCTGAACTCTCTTATTTTTGTGGCTCAACTCAAAGTCTCAAACTTGAGTCATCATCTCTCTTATGAGTTAAGCTGCCTCATTCCACCACCAAAGTAGCACAACTGTGATGGTAAGCAACACTTTGCAAAAATTCAAATAAATCATATTTTAAATAAAAATGTATCACTTATTTGTGCTTGAATGGATCTCATCTGTTAAGCATAGTCGTCATCAGTTTGAGTTGATTGCTTGATTTTGTAACTCTGGATCAAAATAAACAGCAAATTAACTTGTTTTCTACTGAAATAAATTGTTTTGAATTGCAATTTGAATATTATCTCTGCTTGTTAAAGCACAACTGACTTAAACGGTGCACAGATTGTGTTTGGGTTGCTGACTGACAAATCTAAACTTAATTGGTTGGTTATTAAACTGAAGCAGCGAAATTTGGTTTTTAGTCAGTGGCTATAAAAAAGAGAAATTATGTACAGTTGGTCTCTCTTATTTCTCCACTGCCAGGTGTAGAAATATTTTTCATCAACAATTTTTTTAAAAAGTTTTTAATCTCACTCTTTCACTTACCTGAAGGGATTTTTTTTTTTTTGGGAGAACCACAAAGAAAGATACATCAATTTGGACAGTGCTTGTACAAAAAAAGGTTTACATTTGCCTCAATTAATTTATTCTGTATCCATTACTTGGTTATAAAGAAATGCACTCTTTCAGTGCATTTTATTTTTTCCATTGCTTGCTTATGCATTTGCAAATTGTTTTAAACCAAAGCCTTTGGAATATTTTACTCATTGTATATTTAAGCTGTGACATTACTCTCTTTCATTTTTTTATGTTTCACTGACCAGTTATGTTTCACTTCATAATAAAGCTTGTTTGAGTAATTCAAGTCTTTTTAGTAATTATTACCACATCTCCAGATCAAATTTAGTTTAAACAGACACTAAGAGCTGCAAGTAGCTGCCAATACACTTGCAATTCCACATGCTTTTTTACTATTCTTGTAAAAATCAATTATTATTAAAAACCTAAATAGACTAACAAAAGCATTGTACACTCATCATGAACTACAAAATTGCTTCTGAATTTTAAAATTAGTTGCAACATGTGACTGTGGAGACTAGCTAAGACTGCTTTCAGCTTTTAGAGCTCACTTTTGTGTTTTATTCCATATTCTTTGCGCTCTGTTGATTTATAACCTGTCTGTTTCTATTTGCTATTTATTTTTGCTGTGGAAGAGAGTTTTTTTTTTTTTCTCTCTGTAGTATTTCTAAGTAGCTGTCTACATGTCAGTAGCTGGAGCAATTCGCTCATTCAGTAGAAACGGAAAGCAAAGCTGGGAACAGTTTTGTGGTGTTTTTTAGTGGTGTAAGTGCACATTTATAGTAACTATGGTGAGACGCTCTGTGTTGACTGAAAGCGCTGAACTTCTCCGAATGCCTGAGTAGGGTCTCTTTGTAGTTCCTTTCTCTCCGCCCACACTGTAGTCTACCTCTTCAATCTAGTTCTTTCAGTTTCCTCAGTCAGTCCGTTTATTTCGTTATCAAAATATGCACCAAATGAGTTTTCTTGGGTTACTGAGTCACTCGCATTTTCCGCCTCCACGTTAACTGCATGCACGCTCTCGTGTCTCATGGAGCCAAGAATGTCAGGAATTTAATATATTCCTGATCTGTTTTATATTGGGACTAGTTGTCTTGAGTTGAATTAGAAGCAGCTGATTCATGTGGAGTTCTGAAGCCATACGGTGGTCTCCTCCTGTTTTCAAAGGGAAACACTTCCTCTTTCCTCCCTCTCCCTCCTCACTTGTCCATATGGTCAGAACTGCAGGGAGGAAGATGTGCAACTGTTCTGTATTCATAGAACAAAAAGGCTTGCACCAATATCTAAACCCACCTGTTTAGAATTGTATTTGAAACGTAATCAATTACAAATTTAATGATGGAACTTGACTTAATGTAATGTTTTGATTGTTGATTCTATGTTGCATGACTCTGTGTTTTTGTGTTTGTTATGATGTAAAGCACTTTGAAATGCCTTGCTGCTGAAATGTGCTATACAAATAAAATTTGATTTGATTTGATTTGATCTGTATAAAGTATTTGTTCCTATCAAATTTCCTGGTGAGGTTTTCATCTTGATTTTGTTGCAGCTAACTACAGAACTGTCTCTTTAAAAACATGTTCCACCCACAGTAGTTGAGATTCGTTATCTCACCCACAGAGCATGAACACATTGCTGACTGTGTTTTGATATGCATGTTGCTTGCTCTGACTGTTGGAGAATAAGAGGTGGTTTTAGAACCAAGCCCATGTAAAAATGCCTTGATTAAATGATTGATCTGGTTCATCTGGTTTCATCCTGTTTTTTCCCTTATACATCCACATCTGTGTGTCTATTGTTGCTTCCTTACAGTTGGCTTCTGGCCCATCTGGTTTTGGGCGGGGAACTAAAGGGCCTCATGCAACATCTAAAGAAAACACTGCTGTGCCAGTAATGGATATCTATAAATATTAAAATTCTGTATTTAAATTAGGGATGTAAACAAATACAATTGATTGTCAAATATTGGCTAATTAGGTCAAAATTTGTTCAGATAGAGTAATAACTTCCATTTAAACAGACCTTCCTTTAGTGTTGTAGTGTGGCCACCATCCAGAAGAGGGTGCTGTTGGTCATTCTTAAGTGGAACAGTTAGAAGGGAAATAATTATGGTGGAGGCATCCCAGAGCAGGAAAGTGAAATGTTCCGAACAGAGTCTGGCGTGGGGTGGAAAATGCACTTCATGCAGTTCTGTTTCGAAATGTAAACACTCAACAAGATCCTTAATTCTTGTCATCATCCTAATGGCACTCATTTAGCTGTGCTGTCACAAAAAATTACTAAAATATAATGTGCTTCTTTCTTTACATTTAGCATATTATAAAAAATTAGACCTTTATGTTAAAGAAAGACCCTCTTGATATGAGAAAAAATGTCAACTTATCAATTAATCATTAGTCGATTGACATTATCAATCAGCTTTAGTCTTATTAATCAATAACCAACATTTCTTATTTAAACTGTGAAGCCAGCCTTTGGTTCAGTTATGTCAATGAGCATTGTGGTTCCAGGTTATATAAATTATGCAGTCACCTCCTTCAATGAAGACAGAAATGTAGAACCCAATAAATAAATAAATGTAATAATAAATTGTTCTGGGTGCCCCACTGTGTTGAATCAACTCTGTTCCATTTAAATATGAGATGTGTGTTAACACCTCTCTCCACTGCGTGAGGCAATTCAGTGTGTGTGCTGTATAATGCTGTATAATATCCTGAATGCAGTCGTCTCTGCAACATCCATCTGTGCAATATTTCTATCCCAGAGTACTGCTTGGATGTGATATTTGGCAGGATTTCAGATGCTGCGGTGCATAATGATAATATATTTGGCCATCTGGATGCACTCAAGCTGCCTTTAATGCCCACATCTGATATATATTTTTAGTGGGCGAGATGCCAAAGCTCACAGGGTCTGGTGGGGATAATGTATAATAGTAAGAAAAGGAAAGAGATGGAAAGGTGTGGGTTCCAAGTGTCGTATTCATAGTTATGACCGATTCTGACTGACCAGAGAGGAAACTTTGCCTATCTGGTTCTGGTGATCTGGTGTTTCAGACAGATTTGGACTCTTTGAATGGCCAAAACGGTAACTTTGCATTCCTTCCTGTTATCTGCTAAATGAATGGCTAACATGCCTTTCATTTTCTTTTCTTTTTTTTGAAGGTTCTTACAGCTTTTGTTCTTCCTTTGACTCAACACCTCGCTGACATTGAGTCTGGAAAATGCTCAGCTTTGGTTTTCTGAGACATTGTTTATGCAGCTTTAAGTTTTGTTTTGTGTGGTCACGCAGCATTTATAACTCAGAACCTCGATTTCGGTAGAACAAAATGTTCCTCAGAAATCAAATCTGTCTTCAGTAACTTTTTAGTTATGTCTGAGGTGGCTGTGTTTTCTGCTTTGAGTTTCTGTAATGAGAGGATGAATCAGACATAATAGATGTTGTGGGCATTTAACTCTAGTTGCAAAATACTATAATCAACATCCCATGTTTTGTATAATTAATACCCTTATTTTTGTTTGGACTGTTGTTTTCTTGAGCTTTTAATTATTTTCTGCTCATTTCGACGTTGGTAATTTGTGACCCAATTAAGTTTGATGTCTCAAATAGGGCAATGTGTCATGTTTGGGGTTTCATTATGCCTTGTCGCCTCTCTTTTTCAGGATAAACACCACGATGCTGCTCACGAAATCATCGAGACCATTCGGTAAGTGACATCACCAGCAGTCCCCCCACCCACTCACTGAACACTCCCACGTTCTCCTGATCAACTCAAGTGTCACGATCAATTTAGTGGTAATCTTGTGTGTGGGTGTTTGTTTTTTTTTCTAGGTGGGTGTGTGAGGAAATCCCTGACCTCAAACTTGCAATGGAAAATTATGTTCTCATTGATTATGACACCAAGAGGTAAGTCTTGGGTTGCTTCACTTTCAAAATTTACAATAATGTGAAATAAACTAAACCCTGGATATAAGCATTAAGTACCAAACAGTCATGCTAACTACAGAGAAGAGAAGCTGAGATAAACTTTGTAATCCCACCATCATATGATGACAATGCTACCCATGTTGTCTTTCTTGCAGCTTTGAGAGCATGCAGAGACTTTGTGACAAGTACAACAGGGCCATTGACAGCATCCACCAGCTGGTGAGTCTACATGTGGGAACTTTCTCACTACTCTGTAGGTGGAGTGAAAATATTAGTCACAAGCAGGTGGGGAATATCGTGTCTGTGTGTTATCACCTGAGTGTTATCTGATAAATTCCCCCTCCCCCCGTTAATATTCGAGTTTCAAGACTTCAAACAAAATATCAAAGCAATGACTCTTTAGTGTTTTTTGTCACTTTGTCTTAAGTTTTGTTCATATAGTTTCAACACGTGTCATATTTTTAGGCAGTGAAATGTTCTTCAATCTGATCTGTGGCAAGTTAACTGATAAAAAATCTGGTTGCAGTGGAAGGGGACTACGCAGCCCATGAAGCTAAACAAGCGTCCTTCCAACGGGCTGCTGAGACATATCCTACAGCAGGTGTACAACCACTCAGTGACCGACCCTGAGAAGCTGAACAACTACGAACCCTTCTCCCCTGAGGTGTATGGAGAGACCTCCTTCGACCTGGTGGCTCAGATCATCGATGAAATGGAAATAATGGAAGAAGACACATTTGTTGACCTTGGCAGTGGTTGGTTTAGTGCTTTACATAATGCTTCATTCCTAATGAGTACACTGATTTTAAACTTTTAGAACATTTGATTCATTGATTCGTCTTGTTTACAGGAGTGGGGCAGGTGGTGCTGCAGGTTGCAGCAGCAACAAACTGTAAACACTACTATGGAGTAGAGAAAGCAGACATTCCAGCTAGCTATGCAGAGGTAACTGTGTAATTAGAACTCTGTACATATAACTTTTCAAATAGGAGGGGAAAAAAAGAAGATTACTGTTTTGAATAAGTTAATTTAAGAAATTAAATTCAAAAAGTGAAACTCCTGTTATCAAGATTCATTACATATAAAGAAATATATTTCAAATATTTAGTTAATTTCATTTTCAAGATTATGTCTTGCAGCTAATGAAAACTCAAAAGTCACTCAGATAATTTGCAGCAAACCAATAAGAACTAGATTTTTACTACAGAACATCCAGACTCCTTTTGCATGAATTCCTGCCTATGTGCTGCTGCGTGGTGTGGAATCATGAAATGTTCTGAAACTTCCTGGTAGACCGTTGCTCTAATTTTGGACTTAAAAGAACTTAGTGGACCAACACCAGATAAAATGGCTCCCCTTATCATCACTGACTGGAAATATCATATTGGACCTCAAGAACCTCATACTCTGTGCCTCTATTCTTCCTCCAGACTCAGAGACTGTGATTTCCAAATAAAAAAAGTCTAAATTTGCTTTCATCTGAAGAGGATTTGTGGTACTCAGTACAACAGTCCACCTCAAACTCTGGCTCCAGCACAGATCAACAAATTGTTTCAATATTCTCTACTCTGAATCGATTTTGTCAAGAGCTAGTGGGAGATTTATGAAGACAAGCAGCTAATAACTCTCTGTGAGAGTCATATTTAAAAATCTGTTTTGTCTAATTTAAGATTTGATTTTTAAGATTTTTAATAGCACAAAATAGTGATTTGTGCTATTAATAGACTGGATGAGACTATTACAGTGACACAATGATGGGCCTCTGAGTCAGCACTTGGCAGTTTCTCTAGCAATGACCATGTTTGGTTTATCTCTTTTGTGGAAGGCTTTTCTTTTGACTGTGGCCAAAACAGTGTTTCTGGAGAGAGCCACCTCTTAATTGTTGTAAAAGTTATTCAATGACCGGCATCTTTTTAATAGCATTTTGACTGAATTTAGTTTGCAGAATATTAATAAAAGAATCTTGTTTTCTGTCTGTAATCTATTATTTTTAATGATTTGGAGATTGTTTCTTTTCTCAGACCATGGATAAAGAGTTTAAAAAGTGGATGAGATGGTATGGAAAGAAGCATGGGGAGTACACAGTAAGTTCTATACCATTTGTTTTACTTCACAGATTTAGATTTTTTTTTTAAATTTCCAATATGTATTCAGGGTTTTTTATATTGTTTTTTTTCAGCTGGAGAGAGGTGATTTTCTATCTGAAGAATGGAAAGAAAGGATAGCCACCACAAGGTAAAGCTCCATACAGGGTTGCTCACAGACACTTTTTATGTTCAATAAAAATATTAATAATTCAGCAGAGGAGACTCCTTTTCACTTTACAAGGAAGTCTAACTCATTCCTTTTTGAGTGTGGAAAAGTTTGGGTTAGTGTTCAGATTCTGGTCATTATATTTATTTGTAATTTATGTAATTAAATCTCGTTAACAATTTTTGTTTAGTGGACAAGCTGTAGTGATCACGATTTATATTTGAAACAGTTGTAGATTTTTGTAATAACATGTAAGCTTGTTGTTTTTTCTTCTTCTTCTCTTCTTTTGTGATTATTTAGATCTCTTTACCAATGTGACAAATAGCTGGATTTAACAGTGTCTATTAATCTGGAGAAATTAACAAAAAAATGTTTAGTCACTCTCATCTGTGTACAAAATGATGCTCCATTATTGTTTTCTTAAATGTCTTCCATGAATGACTGATTTAACTTTTCTTTGTTTGGACCAAAATTCTAAAATATGTACTTCTCTGTCTGTTTTCCAGTATTATTTTTGTGAATAACTTTGCCTTTGGTCCAGAAGTAGATCACCAGCTGAAGGAGCGCTTTGCAAACATGAAGGAAGGTAAGTTCTCAATGAACCCTTTGCGGACAATGATGAGCCAGGGCTTCCAAAATCAACTTTTTTCACCATTTATTTTGTAAAAATCCGTGCTATTGTACTTAAAGTACCGACTGACAGCTCAGAAGATATTATTTAGCTCAGAGCGGGATAGTACAGGCAGATGAAGACAGCCTGACTCCTCTACATCGACAGCCTCTATATTTGCGATCCGAGTCATGAAATTATCAGACCTGTCAGTTTTCAAAGAATAAGATGTAGTCACAACCAAAGAGGTCTGTTTTTTAGTTTTTGTTCAATAAACTTCAGAGGCTTTTGCTAAAAATGCTGGCGAACAAGAGAAAAGACAAAGTGAGAGATTCTGGTGGATCAGATCTCCAACATTTTGATTCTTGTGGTAAAAAAGGATTTTGACAGCAAATTAGAACGATTTGAAGAAGGGTAAGTTAATTTATTTTACAACAAGCGGTTTTGAAGTCCGTGTTCCAGTGGGAGCTGTTGAATTAAAAAAAAATCTAGGCTGACTTTCTTCAATTGTGCAGAAGTTATTCAACAGATTTATGTATCAATAGACACTTTATTGACTCCATAACTATACATAAAGGTCATAAATTAATATTCTATGGCCACAGAAATGCATTGATGTATTATCTATAAATTATATAGATATTAAATATATATATGATATTGTTATTTTGATGTATAAATTATACTCATAGATATTTTTATGTCCAAGCACAGCTGTATACTGGGAGAGCAGCTCTCTAGAGAAAAGAGTGATAACATTCCCCTCAGCAAACAATATAGCAAGCGTATATCTGATTTTGTATTTATATTTTACTTAAATATACAAAGTAGTTTGAATGTTCCACTGCTTTTGCAACTCTGCGACTCAGTTGAATCTGTTTAGAGTACCAAAACAATTCATTCACTTAAGTCCAAGTGTTTTTTTACTAAAGAAATTTGCTTCACCCTTAAAACTAAGTTCTGTTTTTATAAAACTGAACATGTGGTTTTAGGGAAATCTGGTATCTTTATTTATAAATATTTGTGTTTATTTATGCGAATCAACTCTATTGACCAATCTTTATAGCCATCTGTGGTTCCATCTATAAATATCTAGTGATAAATAACGAGGATTCGAAATTGGCAGCTGAATTTACATTTACAAGCTAAATGTTAATCTTTTGTTTTTACGATTATTATTTCCTGAAGAGTTCAGTGTCAAGCAGTGGAATGGTTCTGTCCAGCATTCGCAATATGCAACATTATTTGTGTTCCATATAGTTCAAAGCGGCAAAGGCATAAAGACGTATGTTTAGTAAATGTTGGCTATGTAAATTTAAACAACGGATGGTGTTGGATAATTTTTTTAACCACATTTTATTTTACTAAACTCTTCTGTGTTTCAGTGATGTTGAAATGCTGTCTGAACTGTGTTTCCTGATCACTAATTTCTATTTTGTGTTTCCGACACTGCATACAGGTTATATATTTAATTAAATGCACATATTTATTATAGTTGCATTTTTTTCTCCTTTCTTTCCAGGAGGCAAAATTGTGTCCTCCAAACCCTTTGCACCTTTAAATTTTCGAATCAACAGTCGAAACTTGAGTGGTAAGATTTCAGCATTTAACACTTAAGTCATTGTTCTTCTGTTTTTGGTTACATGTGTTGCTTCTGTGTTGCAGATATTGGCACAATAATGCGTGTGGTGGAACTCTCTCCATTGAGGGGATCGGTGTCGTGGACTGGAAAGCCGGTTTCCTACTACCTTCATACCATAGACCGCACTATAGTAAGCACCTAATGCTAGCTCTTCCCTTTAATTGCAGGACAGAAAAATAGATATTGAACACTGAATATTGGAGTAATGTGTAATACATTAGAGCTAATGAATGGACTGAGCCCAACATAGAGCCATCTTGTGTTTTATTCAGTCACTGGTCCTGAGAATGAAAGCAGTTAAAGACTCAATGGTTTTCACAGATTATTGCTGATCAGGAAGCTGTCTGTTTACCATTTCAGCAACTTGTTAAAGCCTAGTAGAGGGTGGAAAAAGCTGTTGTTAGTGGCATTTTTATTTTTATTGGCTCATAAATCTCATTGTGACTGTGACTTGGCTTCAAATTATGAGACAATTGTTAATTTTTTTTAAAGACTAATAGAAACACTGATAGACCACATTGTCCCCCCGGCCCCCATTCGGCAAAGAGAAATACATTCTGTAAAGTTGATTCTCCCTGCGTCTTTCATGCCTCATTAGGTTATCCTGAGCTATTTCTGTAGCTATGCTGCTATAGGCTTAGGCTGCTGAAGGACAAACTAACCATTTTTCCTCACTTTGCTACTTTCTTCTTCTTCTACTCTTTCACTTGCTTGCATTATTTGCTGTTATTTCAACTGTTTAACTTGATTTTTTTCTCTCAGTTTTTTTTCTCTCTCAATAGAAGCTACATCTGCTCCGGCCTTCTGTTTGGCTGTGGTACCTTCCTGGTGGAGAGCAGCAGCTGAGATAATGCTCCCAACAAATACACGTTCTTCTCCAATTAACTGTTTACTTTTCATCAACATAGAATGTACTCCTGGATCAGTGCTTCTGTTTTTTGTGTTGTATCTGCTCTGTCCTCTCATATCCCCAGTCGGCTATGGCAGATGGCCGCTCACACTGAGCCAGGTTCTGCTAGAGGTTTCTCCCTGTTAAAGGGGAGTTTTTCCTCTCCACTGTCACTAAATACATGCTCAGTATGAGGGATTGCTGCAAAGTCAACGACACAAAACAAGCTCTTGCCTACTGTTGCTATGCGCTCGTCCAAGAGGAGTGAATGCTGCAAGTCAATGACTCGACGCAATCTGCTTGGTTTCCTTAGACAGAAAACTTTTTAAAATTAATTCAAATAATGAACTGAACTATTTGAGTTGGATCAATTAAAATGTATGGAGGATTGAACTAAACAATGTGTTATGAATTGGCGCTGTATAAATAAATTCAATTGAATTGAATAGAAGCACCAATATTGCATGAAATTAATACCCGTATAAGTAGTAACAACATATTTATCTAATATCCATGTCTGCCTTGTGTTTCAGCTTGAAAACTATTTTGCCAGTCTAAAGAATCCTAAACTCAGGGTGAGTTGCACCAGAATATTTGAGTTATTTCTGTATTTGCAGTATTTTTTTTATTAAACGATACATTGTTTTTACTTTCTGGTAGGAGGAGCAAGAGGCAGCTAGACGACGTCAACAAAAGGATACAAAGGACAGCAAAAGCAATAACACCACCCCCACAAAATCTAAGGAGCAAAACAAGGTAAGACCAGGACCCATTTTTATTATGCCTGTCATACCTCTGTCAATCTACTGGACAAATGCTAGACCCCTTTGGAATGAATAAGATCAGAGGCCACAAGCCAAGCCTTCTTGTTTAACATCAGTGTTTGACCTCACGCATTAGAGAGATCCTGGAAAAATGGTCAAACATGTGAATTAATGGTTTACTCTACAAATTTGTGGAGTGTCTCTAAACACTTTATGTGTAAATTATGAATGCGTATCGCAGAACTCACATAAATCTTGGTCTGCGTCCAGCAGCAGCAGGACTCCGGTGGTGAGGAGGAGCGTCCTAGCCTGGTGACCATGGTCAAGCCCCCTCCCAAATCCCGAAGAACTCGGCTGCTGGCCAAAGGTCGTAAGCTAAACAACAAGAAACGTGGTCGACCCAAGAAAGCCACCCCTGCTGCTGAGAAGAATAAGAAGAATCAGAGCGCATTAGATCTGCTGCATGCTAAGACCCTTTCTGCAGCACCACCTCAGGGTCAGTGGGCTCACACATCTTTAACACACGATGCATATTGCCTTAGCAAAAAAAAACAAAACAAATGAAAATTGTAATAACAATAAAATGTTAGGCTCAATTGCAAATGTTCTTGTGTATAGATGCATACCGGCCACCTCAGACTCCCTTCTACCAGCTACCTCCCAAGGTCCAGCACTATAATCCCAGTCAGCTGCTGATGAGCCCAACTCCTCCAGGTCTGCAACAACTACTTGGTAAGTTAATAATGACACACGCATTATGATTTGAAAAAGTTTATTCTGACCTGTTTTTATACTGGTCACTTTTATTCCCATGCTATTTTTTTTAGATGGTTTCTCTTAATATAGCTTTCTATAAAATGATCCTTCGAAACAATAGCAAATAACTGTCCAACGAGAGTGAATTTCCTGAACCGAATTGCAAAAATATTATGAATTTATTATTTTTTTCTGAACTCTCTGTTTTCCAGATAACATCAAAGTCCAGTACCTCCAATTTATGGCTCACATGAAGACTCCTCAGTATCGCTCCAATCTGCAGCAGCTTTTGGAGCAGGAGAAGGTAACTGGTCATTCTTGGAGACATTCTGCATGTTTTTATCACTGGCAACAAGAATCTCCCTTGACTCATTAACTTTGGTGTAAAGGTTGATATTCCACTTGACCTCAAGCTTGTTTCCATCTTCCACTCTTTTCCCAGGAAAAACACAGGGATTTGTCAGGTCAGGCAGAGCAGCTCCATTTGGTGTGTCAGTCTCACAAGGACAAGATTAAAGGACTCTTCCAAACCAAACTGGACGAGGTATGGGCATATTTGAACTCATAATATTTTGATGTCCACAGTAATAATAAATTTTTACTTCCTTTCCTGTACTTTCTAAGTGGTAATGTTTCCAACAAAGATGTATTAAATTGTTTTATCTATGACATGTCTTTAGCAATGCCTTTAACTCGCCTAAAAAACAAAATTCCTTTAAACCCTTTGGGAGACCTCGGTTTGATTATTATTTTGTCAAGCTTCATTATTAAACAAATTGTTTTCATTCATAGTAGGGCTGAAACGATTAATTATGATTAATCAATTATTGAAATTATGTTCAGCTAATTTAGTAACCCATTAATGGTTAAGTGGAGTATACAGATTCAAAAGATAAAAAGCCAGTTGCTGAATAATCCTTAATTGCAGCCCTAAGTTACAGTGAGAAAGACAATGGCGAATTCACATTTAAGGGTGTTTGGACTAATGGACTGAAACATTCTGATTCCTAGAATACCTAGAAGAAATCCCCCTCTTTACTCCAGCTGTTTCAGGAGGAAGACTTGTGCTTGAAACTAATGCAGTATGAATTATGTTGGGTTTTTTTCTTAATCTGTTTGTGAACAGCTTGGAGTCAAAGCTCTGACTGTGGAGGACCTCATCCAGGCTCAGAAGGAGATATCAGCCCACAACCGTCAGCTAAAAGAGCAAACCAAGCAGCTTGAAAGAGAAATGGTTTTCCTGAGGGACCACAGTCTGCTTCTGGTGAGACCTCAGAGCCTGTTAACCTTATTTTAATCCCCATCAAGTAACAGGTGCTGGCTCCCAATATATCAGAGGAAAACTCTGTTGTGCTTGTTACTTTCAGCTCAAGTCTCGATGTGAGGAGCTGAAGCTAGATTGGGGATCTCTGTGTTTGGAGAGTTTGTTGAAGGAGAAGCAGGCACTGCGCAGACAGATTTCTGAGAAACAGAAGCACTGCTTGGAGTTGCAGGTAAACGCCACACCTCAATATTTGGACTTAATTTTCAGTCGATAGAATGATTCCCTGTTTCACCGTCCTTCCCAAACCCTCCTGTCATTCTACGTTTTTAGTCCAGAAAAATAACATTTTAAGCTGTGTGTTATGTTTGAACACAACCTAAACTAAGATGTTGAAAGTCAGACTTGGTTAGACTGACAGCTTTTATAATGACAGCTTTTCAGCCATATGTAGACCTCAGTAAGCAGTGTTATTGTTTTCATCTTTTACATTTCAACCTAATTTGCCTGTTTGGACAGAAAATCTCATTTATTCATTTATGCATTCATTTTTATTTGATTGGGAAAAGTACATAGAGTTCTAAAGCAACCACTGCTCTGTGCACTGCTAAGATATTAAATAGATTACACATTTAAACCTGGCATGAATGTACATTTGTTGCTAACCCCTTAATAGATTTTCTAAAATCATTTAAATTTACAATAAATTTCAGATGAGCAGGTAATTAAACATTTTAATGCACACTTTAAATAGCAATGTTTACTCATCCTCTATTTGTATTCAATGAAATGGTGATTGCAGGATAATAAACATTATGAATGTTTAATATTCTTCAGCTTCTGTTTTTAATTTTCACATTTCTGTGAAAACAAGTCACTACATGACTTTTTTTTTTTTTTTTTTTTTTACCTAAGCTGTAATTCCTACTGTATGGCTGTTGATGAATGCATGTGGAACTTCCTAATGGTTCCCCCTGCTGTTTGTTTCCAGATTAGCATCGTTGAGCTGGAAAAAAGTCAAAGGCAACAGGAGCTGCTGCAGCTCAAATCCTACAGCCCTCGTGATAGCTCCCCCTACAGAAAGAGTCTGGAGTCACGAGGCTCCACCGACATGGACTCTTCTAGGTTCGGCCTGTCGTCGGCCCCAGCACTGAACGGCATCAGCCCGGAGCTTTCAGTCAACGGGACAGGCTCGCCGTGTTTCGACCGGGCTAACGCAAAAGCAGAGCTTTCTCGCTACCTTCCCATCTCTCCGGACCACGACGCGGTGGCTGCCGCCTCTGAGGCGCGACAGAGGCAGCAGAGCTCCTCCCAGCCTGATTACACTCGCTTCTCACCTGCCAAGATTGCCTTACGGAGGCACCTGAACCAAGACCCCACTGCCTCTGCTCACTTAAGAGGATCGGGCCTAATGACGCACAGGTGGGCTTCTTCTAAAAGCTTACACGGAGTAAGAAAGATGTCGGCCACCTTCTGAATTTATCTCTCTATTTTTTTAGGGAACTGGGAGGTGTTAACTCCCCTCATGGAGCCAAACAAAACTGTCCTTCTCCCAATTCATCTGATTCTCAGTGTAATGTGAAAATCTCTGACAGGGTAAAAATTTAGTTTCTCTGTTTATTCAACTGATTTTTATTTGTGTCTTTTCAGTTTGTAAGTATGTCACTCTTTTTTGTGTTATGTATCAGAATTATAGAATATCTTGAAATGGAGTAATAGTCTACTATAGTGAAGTAGGCAACATTTAGTAATTTATTAAATCAATGCTATGTCTTCTAGACTAAGAATAGATATTTTAAGAATCATTTTATCCGCCACTACCCTGCAACTTTCAGATTCTTTCGTTCTTCTCAAACACCTAAATCAAATGGCCGAATTGACCACGTAAACCGATTGTTGGAGCAGGAAATATTTGTCTTGTAAATGCTGCCATCTCCTGACTAAAAAATGCTTTAACTTCAGTTGAGCACAACAGTGAAAACATATTGATAGTAATATTTCTCCAGTTTTTAAAACTAGTTTTTACTTGAGTGGTGAAGAGAAATTTTAATTATTCTACCTACAAAAAAAATTTACTTTTGAAATAAATGCATTTGGCTTTAGTAAATGAAACTAAAATGATCTTGTTTGTTGTTTTCCAGGTCGGTAAGGAGAGGAGTCCGTCAGTTCAGGGTGACAGCATCACTAGCCTTCCCATCAGCATCCCCTTGAGTACTGTCCATCCCAGTAAACTTCCAGTCAGCATTCCGCTGGCCAGTGTGGTGCTGCCCAGTCGGGCTGAGAGACTTGTACGTTTTCTCAATTCCTACATTGCAATACCTAGACATCTCTGCCCAACTTTTAGTATGAATAATTGTTCACTTTCAAATAGTTAGTACATGTGTCATGAACAAAAACGTCCATGTTAAATTTCTACTGTTTATAGTTAGTTTAAATATTTGTTTCTGCCTTCTATCATTTCAGAGAAATACTCCCAGCCCTGTGTCTCAATCAGGTCAGACCAATGGTAAGGATGATTCGATAATCAATCAGAATTTTTGTTCCTAAACTATTGATAACTACAAGCTTTCTAAATATTTCTTTATAGCCCTCCTGACATTTAACTTACTAAAACTTGTACTTGTCATTACTCTGATTAAATTTTTAGATAATTCGCTGATGTAAAAACTTGTAGCATTAAGTCTTCTTCACTCTGTAGTGACCTATACAAAGAAGAGTGCTGTCAGTGCTACCTGTTAGTTAGCTTGGAAAAATCTTAGATTTTTAGGTTTTTGAACAGTGGGTCAAGATTGCTGAGGTTGTAAAGTTATCAAATCTGTTCTTTGACAGATTTTTACTGAATTATATGGGTATTTATCAACTTGAATCTGATGTGACATATCTTATTTAAATTCAGAATGTCTTTTAGATATGTTCTTTGTTTGGGTCTGACCTTAGACTGTTCCATCTCTGCAGGATACTCATGTAGCTCAGGGCTAATGAATGGAGGTCCCCACCCTGAGGACCACAATGGTGCTTCTTTATCACCTCTTCCACACAGCAACAGTCCTTTGACAGGACCAATGGGTCGAGGTGGTCCCATCCAGAGCCCGTCGCTGAGCACCGGAGGGGTGCTCCACTATGCTGATGGACCCCCCAGGATTCTTCCTGAAGATGGAGCGGAGCGCCAAGGTGAGGAATCTGACACGGATCTGCAAGACAGCAACCCTCAGAGGAATATTTTCTCGTCGTCTTCATCTCCATCTTTCTGTTCATCAGGCAACGGGAACTGTGTGGCTGGAGGATCACGCCTTCATCATCATGCTGGCTCGACCAAGCAGGGATACCACAGTAACCATGGGAACCACCACCACCAGTCTCCGAGCACGCAGCACGCACACACGCCAACACACACGTCATCCTCCCACAGCTTCGGCTCTCAGGAGGGGCGTAGGCGCGGGAGGAGGAAACGCGGCTCCACCGGGGCGGCGGCCAGCGGATCCCCGAAGAGACGCTCCTTCCCCGGGGTCAGCTCCAACACCCACTCAACAGGATCCCCACTCAACATCAACTCCATGGTGAGTCACTAATGCACCTGGAAACATGAAGTTGTAATCCTCATACTGTGGTTGCCAGATTGAACTTTACTTTAATAGATGCTTAAATGAAATTGTCTGTCTGAGTGAGCTGAAGGAGCTATGTTCACTGAACATTTTCTTGTTTACCTGAACAGGTGAACAACATCAACCAGCCTCTGGAAATCGCCGCAATTTCTTCTCCAGAGCAATCAAGCCGCAGCCCCCACGGTCCCGATCTGGACCAACCCCCAGTCTTGAAGAGAGAGCGCCCCCTGGAGCTCAATGGTACTGGTCGATACTCGACTGCTCCCAGCTCGGATGATGAGGACTCAGGATATCCTCCCGACAGCTCCAGTTCTCGGTAAAGTAGCGCTTCAGAAACGACCGCAAATGTTGCCTGAACTGTATCTGTTACAAGATGATTTCCTGTTCCTGGGTTTAGTTGCAGATTTTTTCTTTTTCCCTTAATTTCTCCAGGTTTTTTTTGTTGTTTGTTTCTGCTGAGAAAGTAATTGTTTTTAGAATGTTTTTTTTAATATTTTTTATTGAATATGATTGAGTTGTGGTTAAAAGTAAAAAAAAAAAAAGAAAAGAAAAATAAGTGAAAACATTTATATGTTTTTCTTGTTACTGAGCACTTTAAGACATCACCTGTATTGAAAACTGGTCACACTTATTGCTTAGATGTGATTTTTGACCCTTTTTTTTTTTCTCTCACAAAAACTGCATTTAAATCCTAAAGGAAGTGGGATCCTTTCAATGCACTCTAACCTTCAGTTCTTATATTTCTAATTTTACATAAGCCAGATTACCAACTGGGTCATTCTAGCAGATTCTTTCTCTGAAATCAATGTAGAGTTTCATTGGCTTTGTTTTGGGACTATTGTGTTGTTCGGAAATCGGACACGTTTCGTCTTCAGATTCTTATCGAGAATATCCTGGTCGGTTCTCCATTCATCCTCCTTCACTTACAGGAAGTCTGCCAGTCCCGTATGCTGCAACGCAGCCACACTCTGTATGTTCCCATCTGCAGGCTTCACTGGTGATTTAGGGGAGATGAGCAGAAGCAGCCTTTCTCCAACATGAAAAAAGTCATTTTAATGTAAAAAAAAAAGGCTTCTAGAATTATCTGACCTAAGCAGCTCAGTTTGAGCTGTTTTATTTGTGCAAACAACTGTCTATTTCAATTGTTTTAAAGTTTTGATACTAATAATTTGTTGCTAATGTATGAAAAGATAAAGTATATTCTTATCTGTAAAACCGATGCCATAGTTCTTTCTCCTAATGTTACAACTTTATTCTTGTAATATTATTAATTTATTCTCGTAACAAAAAAAAAAAAACAGGCTCTCATATTCCATCAGAGTTCACCTGAATTCTAAGTCCAAATAGATTTAAGAAGTAAAAAACGCTTGTCAATCAAAATGGCTGCCCTAGTCATTCTGACATCACTTTTTAGAAACCCAAGGAGTGCATTGGTGGGAAAAAAAATCCCATGTTTTCCAAAAATGTACTTGTCAAAAGCCTGCCATTAAAACTAAAGAATTCAAATTGTTAAGTTTAAATTCTCACCAGAGTTGCATACCTTCTCATTTCATCATGCGAGTTGTACCACATGGCTCATGTTTCTTTTGCTTGTCCCTTCTCTTTTAGCATCGAAAGAAAAATAGCCACTATATCACTGGAGAGCAGAGATGGCCATGGTAGAGTGGGTGACGGGGAACGAGGTAAGAAGAGAAAACATCACGTTTTGGGAAACGTTTTGCTCATGTAGCCTTTTATTAGTTATTAGGAAATCGACTGTCTTCTTTCCACCCAGGAAGGAAATCTGGTAGCAGCAGTGGTAACAGCACAGGCAGTGAGGCTTCCTCTTCATCCTTTTGTTCAAACAGCAAGTGGAAATCAACATTTTCCCCCATATCAGACCCCAAGCAACCCAACTCGGACCTCAGGCAGGGGGGCTCCCCGTTCAGCACGGGGGGCTCGAGCCGAAGCACAGACTCCGACTCGGACTACAAGCAGCAGAATGGGAGGAAAGCAGGGGACGGGGATTCCTCCAGCTACATGACCCCCAACCCTTTCCTCAGTCAGGAGACGGGAACGTGGGCAGTAGCAAGCAATGGCGTCCAGGGAGGGACCGTTTCGGACCAGCGGCAGGTCCTTCAGAAGCAGAAGGGCCCCCGCGACTGGGAGCTGAAGACCACCAGCAACATGGCTAGTCAGAACCTCTTCATCGCCGCTGCAGCCGCCACCAGCGGAGGCGGCATTCTGAATGGGAAGGTTGGGGGCAGTCCTGTGGCTGTGTCCTCAACCACAGGATCAGTGATGGGGCAGTACCTGGGCTCCCAGTTCCCTCTTGGAGGAGCCTCAGTCCTGCAGTCCTTGTTCGGGGCCCAGACGGGTGTCACTGTGAACGGGACCTCCCGGCTCGTGAACGGACACTCTGCCCTCGGCGGCTTCTCCAGCCCGGGGCTGGCAGGGGGAGCAGCAGGAGGTGAGCATCACTGATTATCTAGCAGGTTATCATCAAATGTAGGAACAGTCAGAGTGAGGTCTTAGTTTTATGCATGAGAAAGGTGAGTGGGAACACAGCGTTGCTCTGTTTTTTGTTTTTTGTCTGAATGACAGACTCTCTGTGCTGCTTTGCTTCCTACATGGACTGGCTGCTTGAATGATGCAATTAGAAACACCCCGGGACAATGTAAGGAACGAATGAAGGAATTCTGTAACAAAAGTGAATAGAAAACACAAACAATTGACAAAAAAAGTTGAATGATTAATCCCTTGTCATTTTCCTGGGGTGTATATATTTTGAGTTTTGTATCAGAGTCAGTTTGCTAAATCCTGTTTCTCCATAAAGTAATTTAAACTCTTACAGGGCTGGGCATTTATCGTGTCGTTTATCATTTATTGCAAAAAACTTCTTATCATGAATAGAATTTTGATTTATTGTTGACTTGGTAAATTTCAAATAATGTTAAATACAAAACAAAATTATTGAAAATGTTATTTTTCTCCACTTAGTTCCACGAGAGAATCAGAAAATGTCAGTAAATTGGAAGATGTGACAATGTGCAGTTACTGTGCAGTTTAGTGATATAAATCTTTAAAGTAAGCAGCGTCCTGAAGAATCCTGTTTCAAATTGGAAGGCCTTTCAAAAATAATGTTTGTGGTGCTATGGATGCTGTTGTCACAGACATACAAAGAAGTAAAGTAGTATCATTTTTATCGTTATCACTGTAGTACCACAAATTATCGCGATAAAATTCAAATTTCTTGGCCCACCCATTTTCTCTGAGTTTCTGCATCTAGCAGTGGACTGACTCTGTTTGCTTTTTTTGCCTGCTTGTCTCAGACTTGCCTGGCGCTTGTGCTCAACCCGGCTCAGCCCTTGCTTCTCTCTTTGTCCCCCTCTCCTCGCTCTCTCCGCTGCTGTCATCTGCTCTGTCTTCTTTCGCTCTCCACTCTCTCGCCCGTTTCTGCTGTGTTATTTGCAGGTATTTTTCACCATGTGGTTCCCTCAGCGTCCTCCCATCAGTTTGGGGCGGCGCTGTCCACCTCTGGAGGCCTCAGCTCTCTGCTCAGTCTCTCCTCCTCTTCCTCTGCCTCCACCCAAACTCAGCAGCACACCACCGCTCCGCCTGCCCCCACGCGCCTCACCTTTGTGTCTTCATCTGTCCCACTCTCGCCGTCCCAGGCCCAGCACAGCCGCACGCAGTCAGTGCTGCACAGCCCCTCACCTCCCACTCTCTTGCTGCCCCCTCCACCGCCCCTTCACAGTGTCCCTTCCTTATCCTCCTCCTCTTCCTCCTCAGCCTTGACACACCCTGACGTCTCGTCATCTTCTAGGTCAGACCCCCTCCACCCCTCGCGTCTGCCCCAGCCGTCCCTCCATCACCAGCGAATACACTTATCTCTCTCGCTTTCCATCACCACCTCCTCCACTGCTTCAACTTCTGTCTGCACCACTGTCGCTGCTTCCCCCTCCCTCCCCTCTTCATCTCTGTCCACCTCGTCCTCGTCTCGTCCATTCGCAGTGCACTACTCCCCCCGGCTGCCCCTGCCCCCACCGCCAAGCGCCTCAAGCGGTGGCGGGAGCATGTGGAGGACTCAGGGCATGCATGGGCCCCACACCGCCGCCCAGATCCCCGGCTCCCGACCCAGATAGCGTTTGGGCCAAGGGGCAGTGGAGAGGAAGGGATGAAGAGGGGAAGGGCAGAGGGCGATCAGGGGGTGGATAGAGAAATATAGGGAGAGAGAGAGACAGGATACCTGTTTTCCCTGTTTTTCTACCAGCTGTTGTTCAGAATGAACAAGGTAAGAAGACTAACAAATGTCTTAGGTGTTTTTTTTTTTTTTTTTTATCATTTCAGAGTATGTTGTTAAGGTTTTCACACCCCTTGACCATTCCATATTTTATCAGGGTGCTGCAGCAACAATCTTTGTATTTTAATAGGATTTTGTGTGAGACCTAAAAGTAGTGCATTAACTTAAGTGCATGGTTCTCAAACTCTTTTGCACATAAGAACTGAAAAATGTGGTTTGCATTTTTGTTGTTTTGCTGCAACCTAACCCATAAAGGACTTGATACACGGAGTAACAAATGTATCGCATTGCTGACAGCCAATGTCCTGAAATATCTGTCAAAGTTCTTAGCATTCGGCCTTGGCCTTACTCTGGACCCCATCCCTGCTCTCATTTCTCTTGAGAATGTGTGATTTTTTTAGAGAAAAAGTACAAATTATTCACTGGGATGTGTATTTCTAGATTCAACACAATAACATTCAAAACTTTAAAAAAAAAAAAAAAACTTTAAGCTTTGGTTGCTTGTCAATCGTATCAGCTTAGAAAGGTATACAACTTTTTTTTTTTTTTTTTTTGCTAAATTTGCAATTTGAATTTAGTGTGTCTGTGTAGGCCACTTCTTCTCAGCACTGCTGCCACCTATTGACTAGAGGCTTGCTTATGGAACAAGCATGAATAAAGACACTTGTACTAAAACCTCCTGCCTTTTGTGCCGCTTCCCACTACAAGAGAAGTGCTGAACCTAACCCATCCTTGCCCCGTCTGCTCTGGTCGTTGATCTTCATGTTCCTGTTTGTTCCCTAACATTCTCCGGCAGAACAGTTGGATTTATGCTTAAATTTTTTAGTTGTTTTACTAGTTTGGTGACTTTTGAAAGCAGATGGTTGCACTAGATATCATTTGCATGTACCTGAGTAGAAAATTGCCAATTTGTTCATATGTTTGATAGCCTTCCCCTTCAGATATCCACAACTTTTTGTTGTTTTATCACATAAAGTTGCAGTAAGCTCCATTAAATTGATATTTGTACCATGACTAAATATGAGAAAGGCTCAAGGGGCGCAAAGACTCTCCCAAAGCACTGCCTGCTGCTTTGTTGTAGCTGTGTGAAATGTCCTGTGTGACCGACTGTGTTGTTTCTCTGTGTGTAACTGTTTCAGGTAATTGATGCGAACTACCTCAGCAACAACATAAACTATGCAAATGTCCAGGCGTGGACCAAGGCACACTCCTCATTTACTGGTGCTTCAAACTGTCTGCACTACCCAACCGCCTCCAAGACCGGCTTCTTACGGGGAAAATCTGGGACTCGCACGCACACACACTCACACTAAGGACCACTGTGGTCACCTGGAGCAGAATCTGCAGTGAAGAGTCTTGTTTCCATTTGAGGAATGAAGATTTAAAATCTGAAAGTCAGCCGTCAGAGAGAGAAATAATTGTATCAGTTTCATCTTAAAGGTGCTCAGATATAATTGTGGTAACAAGGAAGGAATGAAATCACAGCATGAAGCACACATTCTGTCAGCCGAATCAGGTGCCACACTCCTTCCAAAGCTTCACTTCATGAGTGCGTGTGTGTGTGTGTCGGGGTGTGTGTGTGTGTTTGTACACTGAAACACACAACGCAGAGCCAGTTGACTGAACTGGGCTCAGATATCATGCAGCTTTGCTTTGCTGCATACATGTTCTCTTATCCATTTTTCCCTATGAAGTTGAGCATGTGTTGCTTTTTTTTTTTTAGAGTGAAGCAAGATGAGGATCATTTGGTTTAACTTCACACTGGATATTAGGATGCAGATGTTCCAGAATTGGGTGGTTAATTTGACACCCTGATGTGTTTTCTAAAAACCAAAAAAAGATCATTTTGAGTTCCTGATGCATTGATTATGAATTGAAATTCAGCTGGAGTCAAATTAGACATTGGAATGAGATGTGATTGTATTCTCATCTAATATCAAGCATTTAGCATATCAGCAAGACTTATTTTGTGATACTTATCACAGTTCAAACATTTCTTCTCTTAATAATTTAACTAATGAATGAAAAATATGGAAAACATCTATAGATGTTGCAACAATGTGCTGATTTTTAGTCCTAGGGGTTCACATTACCAGTCGAGTATGTTTCAGTCTAAAAAGAGGAAATGAAATGAAATTCACTAAGTCACGTGACTCTGAGAAGGCAGCTGCTCTGTAGCAGCGGCTTGTTGATGGAGTTTAGATGGAAGTTTGTGAAAAAGCTTAAAAGCAGGTGTACAGAATTAGAGAATTCAACTATTTTCTCTATTTATTAAGATTTCTGTTTCTAAGTCAGTTTGGTTAAGTCACACTACTACTTGGAATCATTTCTGCAGCCGTTTTTTTTTTTTTTTTTTTAAACAGAACTTAAGCTAAATTTTGCCCTATTTATCTTTGCTGCGCTTGGTGAAAACAACCACGCACACATACACAGGCAGACATGCAAAACCCTCGCACACTGGCAAAAAAAAAACAACAAAAAATTTTTTTTACAGTGACCACAAAGAACTACTGGACTCCCTTCACACATTTGTTTGCTTGTTAATTGTCTTTTTTTATTTGTTTGTAAACAATGTTTGTACTGTGAATGTGATTCATTCTCCAACTGTATAGTTGTGAATAATTCAGAAGATTATTATTTATGCTGTCCGTCTCTCCTTTTTGCCTTGGTATTTGTTCTTCACTTTGAATTGTGTTGGCAAAGTAGAATGCAGTGGGGTGTGTGCGTGTGTGTACTTGACTCACAGTCTGAAAACAATGGTGCTAAGTTTGGACTGTGCCTGATCTTATTTATTGTAAATAGAAATCAGAAAAAAAAACAACAATTTGAATACTTGGTGCTCTACACAGGGACATTCTTTAGGCCATATTTTTTGGCATTTCTTTTCTCATATTTAATATGCTATTGTCTCAGTTTTTACCCTAGTGTACAGCAGTAGACGTCGCCTAATGATGATAAAGCTCTCCAGTAGCTGCCTCAGAGTCTGAGTAAATAGGTGTTGATGTTTCTCCTTCAGAGGGTTTTCATATATAGTCAGACTGCTTTTTCTCTCAGAAGTGAGCTTCTTATCTCTCAGTGAATAAGACACACTGTTTTTATATTTTTTGTTGTTGTAAGTCTCCATCAAAGTTTTATAAAGTATGTATCTATTTACATTACATCTATATAAGTAAATAAATATATATGTATATAGCTATATATATATACATATATATAGAGAGAGTAATGAGGGATGTTTGGTGCTCACATTCTGACCCTTATTTTCAGCCTGTTAAACAGGAGGCTTGAAGCCAAGCTAAGCAAAGCATTACCACCTCGGGACCTTAAACATGGCAGCGCAGCACCACCTGAATCCTCGGGATGTAAACAAAACAGGACTAGATACTCAAACTGTATGTGTGTTTGTATTTAAGCGCTCACACACACACACACACCGGTGCTGTAGCTTGGACACGCTTCAAATCCAGCACTAGAACTGTTATCACTTTAATCAGGTGTTTTTAACTCTTTGTTTTCTTTGGTTTTGGACCCAGATTCTGCAGAGAAAAAAAAAGAAAGAAATGGTGCTTCTGATTCAATGCAACGTCACTTCAGTTTTTACGAACTAGATCTTTTACTGGTGCATAAAAACGCCACGTCGGCGTCTTCTCCCACACTTGTCCCTTGATCTCTTCCTGATGAGGCCGAACTTTGTCAAGTGACCGTGTTGTGTAACCGCGAACAGACATGCTGATGTAAAGTACTTTGTGTTGATGATCGAGAGCAGCAATGCTTCCTTATAGAGGAATTACACTTAAGCTCAGTTATGTGTGGGTGCTGTTTTTTTTTTTTTTTTTTTCTCCCCACTCTTACCGGTGCATATCTAAGGGAAGAATATTGAAAGCTTTATAGTCAAAACCTCCTGTCCTGTGCACTCCCCATGTAAACCAATGTTCTCACATGTGAGTGTTTAAACGAACAGAAGTAAGTCATTTTCAGACGTAGTTAGAGACTAGTCCATTTGTTACCAGCACTGAGAGGTATTTTGTAATTATTGTTGATGCTGTTTGGATTATTTTTTTTTCTCTTCCTATTCTTGGTGTTTGATACAATTGCAGTTACATGTAATGCTTTCTATGGTGTATGCAGATTCCTGTCAGGTTTTATTACTACTATTCAGACGGACAGCACGGTGCTCTCCTTCACTTAAAATTAAGAGTTGCAGCTTTTGATAGATCCTACCCTCCTCCTGTTGTGCTGCAGGGTATTACGATTCCAACATGTTCAACCTGAGCTCACTTTGTTGCTTTTCGGACGGCCCAGTCCAACTCTTAGGGCTTTCCCTTGGAGGTGATTTGATGCATGTGCCACTAAGAAAAGTCTGTGCTATAAAAGCTTAAACTTGCTCAATACAGCTTTCAATCAGTTTTGTAGTTACACGCGCAGTAATATTTGAAATTCAAGGTTTTGTTTGTTTGTTTTTTTTGCAATACTCCTGGTACGTCTTTGGTAGATGTGAGTTTTTGCACTCAATGCTGTTTACTTCGAATCCTGCCAAAGGTCTTAACTCAGGAATCTTCCAACAGTTTTCTAGCAACTCTTTTTTCTTTTTCTTTTTCTATAAAAGTGTATGGAGTACCTGTAGAATCTAAACTCAGGTCAAATTAACTCTGTGAGCATGCTTTAAAGCAAAAAAATAAAAATTTGTCTGTGATGTCCTCAGACTGACTCCTACTGGCTCATGCGTCCACATTCCCAAGTGAAGTCGACTCCTTGTGAGTCGCTGTGATCTCCGAAAAGCCGTGAAATGTGCTTTTGACATCTTCCTCATCTCACAAATGCCTCTGTCTCGGGATGTGTCACCAAGAAGGAGGTTGGTCGTCCTCTCTGTCCAGGTCCCTTCACCTGTGTCGAGACGGGCAGCGTAGGACAGACGTAACCTCGCCGGTGTGTGCGGTGACTGATTGGTGAAGCCAGGGCAGGTTTGAGGTGCAATAATGGCAAACCTACTTTCCAAAAGGCCCTGGGTTTTTCCTGAAACAATTGTTACTGTTTGATGTTGGTGCTTTTATCCTATGATGTACAAATGAAACAAATGGAATTAGTGGAGGGTTTTTTTTTTTTTCCTGCCTTTTATGTTTATTAATAAAAATGTTTCATATGATATTGACACATATTGGTCTTCAGTGTATTTAATTCTGACTCGAATGCGTTTAATTGGGAGATACATTGATTTTCAACAAAATTAATATCTGCCTGTATAAATACACAAGCAGGGTTTCCGAAGGATTCTAGGAGTACTATTTGAAATCAAGACTTTAGTTAAATTAAATTCACACCCAGCAGGTGAAGTTAAATTAATGATGTTGTTTTTTGGGGGGGTTTTATGGTTTTGTGCCCAGATTCAACACCTTACAGCAAGGGTGTCGACAGAGGGCTGTTGTGGCCCTCTTAATGATTTTATACGGCCCCTGATCACAATGTCGAATGGAGCACATCTAACCTGCACTCCCCCCCCCACCCCCACCCCAGTTTTACAAACAAATTCTGTATTAAAAATAATGTTACAATGTGAGTGGTACAACAAAAAAAATATTTTTAAACATGTTTCTGCATTTATTTTTACTTTTGTACTAAATATAACCACATACATCTGGCAACTTTAAGTGAAAAGGAGACTTGGGTGCTGCCATCCACTGATTAATACAGCAAGAGCTTTAGAAGAAAGGAATTCGCCTCATATTCTTGTTGCTTAGAATAAATCAATTTGTCTCTCCCTGAAAAGGAAAGCTCAAAATACTTTTCAGGGAGTATTTGTGCAATTGTAACAAGACAAGTTACAATTGCATTATAGCTTGTCTTGTTATAATGCAATTGTATATGTTATAATCATTTTCAGAATACTTTTTTGCAGCAATCTTACTATTTTGAACATGCAAGTATGTTCAAGTTGTCATTTAGCGGATAAAATAGAACAAGATACATTAACTTTGCATTTTTTATTTACGTATAATACATTTTCAGCTTCACAATTTTTGTCATGAGGGCAACTTTAATGTGGACACTATTGTGTTAAGAGTAAACTTCATATTAATTTATTTGGGTGGTTTTGGCTTTGAGTAAATTTCTGGTTTCATGTGAAACCTTGTTAAAGGAAAACTTTCCCATGAGTAAGTAGTGGATAGTGCAACAAGAAAAGTATTATTGTGATTGTCTAACCATTTGTAAATTAGTTTCAGAAAATGGTTTATTTTATAAAATGGAACAAATGTCAAAAAGTACAAATAAAAGATGTATCATCTGAATTACACAAAGAACTTTGAATGAAAAAAATGAAGTTGTATTTAAGACTTTTAAGGCCTGAAATAAAGGCTATCAACGACCCAAAAAGAAGCTTTGATTTTAAACACAAATTGCTGACTAAGACTCCTTTCACATTACTCCCAACTTTAATAAACTTTATGGATTCAATTTAAGAGACCAAGAGAAAGCAGCACATTGTTGTAAAGTGGAGTAGAAATCATGCTTTCAAAATATCTTTCAAATTCCAAAATCAATGCTTCCAGACCCCCTTTTTATGCCGATGGCCCATAGTTAGTCTGCAGAGTCTGCCTGTGTCTCATGAAGTTTCTTGGTCCAGGAACTCAGCAGGTGAGTCAAGGATAAAGTTATGGGGGAGTTTGAAGGAGGGTTAGATTATAGAACAATATCCTCAGCTTTGAACACAGACAGACACTCTCCATCCAGTCCAACTGAGTTTGATTTATTTTCCAATAAGATTGGGCAAAGCTGTAGCTGACATGATCAAATTTCATGTTCATGGCGCTAAATAAAAAAGCACATCGCACCTTTCAGATTATTTGTAAAAACAGAATAAAATGCATTCAAAGCCGTTCATCATTGTTCTTCCATTTCACCACTATGCGATCTTATAAATAAATAACATTGCCATTTTTCCTGAGAAAATGAAGCTTTCTCTCCTGCCACTTGGTGCTAACAGAGTCCATGAATGGGTCGTGCCTTTATCTCCTGGGATTCAGAGGCGCTTCATCAGCCCTGAGACCTTGACTGTCTGCAAAACAAGGCTGAATTGGTGAGAACCTGAAGGGAGTAACGTCTCTATAGGGAATCTGTTTCCACCGTCTGCTACAATTTCAGATACTCCATAGCCAGAACTATTTCACGAGATAACGTGAATGGTAGCATCGCATTTATTATTTTTTTATTATTATTATTTATCTCCTTTTATCGCAATGTTTAATCAAATGATGCTAAAGTTTTTAAATTCAATTCTAAAACTTCCAAAAGGAGAAATATATTCCTTATGAATAAATGCCTTAATTAAAAGAAGTAAGTTAAAACTTTTGATACACTACTATTATATTTTAATCCTGTGTTTAAAACTAGTAATAGATTTGCAAACTTTCCTTAAACTCCATTCATGCTATGCTGTGTTAAATATGCTGTGTTTCCTGGGAAATACTTTGTAGAATTGTAGATGTAACTTTTCAACACTTGTAAGCTATATTGTGTACTACTAGTACTACTGTATTAGTAGAGAAAACAACACTTAGTGGTCCATAATCAACCTGTGTTTGTTTCCAGTTAAATCCTGCCTTTATGCTTGTTTTTGCTCTGACTTCTCAAAGTTTAAGATGTTCAACAAGCCACCCCAACCTGCCTTCCGCCTTTCTGAGCGGTGAACATTTCAAGGACACATCAGCTGCCTTTTTTTTTTTTGATCATTTCAGTGCCCCACTCCTCTGTTAGTGAGAAGGAAAAGGTGGGAGGATGTTACTCCCATCCGCCAGAGCTTGACCCAAACCAAATAGGCAGCTCAGAGACGTCTGACTGCACAGGTGTTCACACCGGCAGTGAAACATGTTCTTGTTGATCCTGCTCTGGAGCAGCTTTGGTCCTGCAGTAACAGGTCAGGCTGTGATGCAAGGTGGCATATGCCCATATCTAGCTTGTTTGTTCTGCAGCTCTTCTGATTTGATCACTACATATTCATGCTTCCGCAGCACATAGGGATGCCCCCTGCTTTGTGGACGACTTGGTGGCAGCTCTCCATGACGCCACGGGGAAAGACGGTGAACTTCTAGCCAGCAGCCCGGCTTCGTTTGGGATCTGCAGTGAATCCGACAGTTCATCCCGATCAGTCCTGTCAGAGCTCAGCGTAGGAATACGAAGGAATGACCGAAGAGACCTGGAGGTTTTGGATCCGGCTGCAGGTATCGGCGTTTACAATCTACGACCTTTTTTGTTTTTTCTTTTTAAAAAAAGAGATTTCATTATTTTTGTCATGCTTGCATGTTTTTTCTCCACTAGTGCTTGTGTCAGACGAAGATGATCAGGAAAGCATCATGGTAACCTTTGACCTCCCACAATCCCAATTATTGAAGCTGAAACTGGTGCTGGTTTTAGCATTTAAAAACCACCCTGCAGATGGAGAGCTGGGCGTCACTTTCTCCAGTCAGTCTCTGCAGCCAAACACACAGGTACAGAAAAAAAACACTGTTGTAAAAATGTGCAACATTTTTTATGTGTTAAGAAAATTACCCATATCATAGCAAGTCCAAGAGTATTTGGGACCTCAAGCAGAATTTGATTTAGCACCCCTCTTCCAATTGAGTACAATTTAATTCTTCAAAACGGTCTAAATTTGATTATGATGCCATTAACTTAATGCATGGTTCGCTAGCAAGTTAAGTAATTTAGCCTACATTGCAGAATATAATTAACTTGACCATCAAGTCAAGTCAATTACATCACATTATGCAGAAAAAAATACAGCATTGAGTAAATTGCAGAAATTCAATGTTTTTTTTGTTGTTTTTAGTATGCATTTAGTCATAGAAGTTGTGTGCAGTGTATAGTGTTTCAATGCAGACTAGTAAAGTTGGGGCCTTTTAAATTATTTTTTTCCTTCAAAGCACAAAAAAACTACCTTTTTTGGTTAGTTATTTTTAGTGAGCAACAGAAAACGTTTTGAGTGTCAATATTAAATTATGGAATGACTAATGAATTAATATTTTCCTTGCTAGAATATTCATTTTGAAAAAAAAAAATAATAAGAATAAATTTTTATAAGTTTGCTATCCATAAACATTGAAAGCATGTTTTTTTTTTTTTTTTTTTTTTAAATTGGGTCATTCTGGAGTTTTTTTGGGAACCCTAAGCAGCAGCAGCAACTTAGTGTAAGATTCACCTTATTGTGTTTTTTAATTTAATACCAATTTTTTTCCCCCAGAAGTCACAAGTTTCACTGTGTTCTGACCACAAGGATTTTTTTTCTAGTCTGCTTGCATTTCAGGGAGGACGTTGTACATCCTGCTAACAGGAAAATCATCTGAGGGAAATGTGGAACAGAAGTGGAATATTTCTGTTCAGGCAAAATCCCCTGGCACGAGTAAGACATATTGCTTATTTTTGTTTTCAATGTCTCGTGTGTCATCTTCGACCTCCTCATGTTTCCTGTCATGCAGGACAAAACCTGAAAGACGTCCTTATTAGTGGAAAATCAGGAAGCGACGTTCGCCTGACTCCGCTTCTGCTTTTCTCTGCAGAAACAGGAACCGATATAAGGCTGGTTTGGGTTTCACGTTCCTTCTTTTAAGTGATGTGGTGCTGGATCGAGTTCTCATAGTCATCTCTGTTTCAGACATGCAAACAGGTCGGGTTCGTCAGCAGCCTCCTCCCAGACAACTTCCCTCTCCTTCCTGTGTGAGCTGAGACGCTTCCTTGATGCCGCCCTGCCACAGCAACACGCCGAGCCCCCTCTGCTGCAGCTCGACTCCCTGCAGTCCCTTCCTCCCCTGGCTCTTGGCCTTTCCACCAGTGAGGCCCTGCTGGCAGAGATCATTAACTCCTCTGCCCCGACTATCTTTTCCTTCAGCAGCTGGAGCTCCAGCTTCCCGGTCCGCCCTGGACAGCTGGCCCTCTCCCGGGCTCTGCTGGAGGAACTGGGGCAGAGGCTGGAAATGAATGAGGGGCAGATGAGGGAGTTGATAAGGCAGGGAATGGTGCCTCAAAGAGCATCGGAGAAGCTGGAGAGGCTGAGGCAGCTCAGTGCTTTTCAGAAGCAAGATTCATCAGCAGAAGGTGTGTGGAGGCAAAAGCATCAGCCTCTCGGTTCACATTGTTTAAGGCCTGATATTAAAAAGTAAAGAAATAAATAAAACAACAATATCTTATTTTCTGTTTCAAACAGGAGAGAGCCAGTACTGCGCTTTCCTCCTCCTGAAGGCCCTGCAGACAGTCACCCGTGCGTACAACATACAGAGAAAGCTGAGGGCCACCAGAGCAGGCCCTTCAACCAGGGCCCCCAACTGTGGGCTCGGGAGCCTCACTGTGTCCCTGGAAACAGTGAGGCTCTTAGAACCCCAGAGTGCCGACCTCAACAACTGCCGCGGCTCGTGCGCGATCTCGCTAAACAACATCAACAACCACGCCTACCTGCTCGCCCGCCACATCGAGAGGGGCGACGTGAGCGAGCGGGGGCCCTGCTGTGTGCCGCTGGCCTACGACCCCCTGGATGTGATAGACTGGAACGACGAGGGCAGCGTTATCACAAGCAAGCCGGATATGGTGGCCAAGGAGTGTGGATGTCGCTAAAAGTGTTTCAGAATACCTGAACTATGTTCTTCAGAGGGAAATAAGTGTTGTGTTTTTTTATTATTATTATTATTTTTGCTGCATGCAGTACTTAAATAGTGCAGTGAATTCATGTTATCTACATAGATTTCTTTAGCTTTTACTTTCAAGTAAATGTTGCACGATGCACGTCATGTATATTTTTTTTGTCTTAAAAAGCACAATCAAAGATAATTAAATAGTAGTTAAATGATAATACAGTAAAAACACCATCTTCAAAGCCAGTCTGTGATTTTTGTCATTTATTCTGGAGTCTGGTGAGTCAGTTAAAGAAATGTGTAACTTAGCTTCATATTTGTGTTTCACTCGTTAACTTTTGGTTTCAAGATTACTTTCTTCCCTATTGGCTTTTTTCTTCTTCGTATTGCTCCAACTTCTTCGGATCCCCACCAACTTGTGACACTGTCCCATATGGAAAACTGAGGGCAGAAAATAGGAAGCAACATTGATTCTAAATGGCAAGGCAAGTTCACAGTACGGATATAAGATAAAGCATGACAAATAATAAAGTACTCTGAATAAAAATGATCTCTAGACAACTGGTGGCCGGATGTGGGTCAACGATAATCACACCAGAACTACAAACTTCAGCAAAATTACAGCTTTTCTATGCTGTTGTGAAATAGATGAGGGTGTGGAAGAGGCATTCAATAATGATTTAACATGAAGTTACCATCTATTCTATAACATGAAATTATTTTATAAACATAAAAGCCTTTTTACTTCATTTCAGGTATTGGCAGTCATGTTGTAAAAGTCTATCTTGAAGTGAGTATAACTTCCCAATTTTGTACTTTAACACTTTTCAAGAAATGTCACCTTACAAAATGTATTATGCCCATGTTTTTCACCTTTTATCAGGTAAGAAATACAAACTAATACAAAAATAGTGTTGTATTTTATATACAACAACCCAAAACAAGGTAGTGCTTTGTTATAAAGTGAAATGGAAATGATCTGACTCCAGCTGCAAGTCTTTTGGGGAATGTAAAAAAAAAAAGTGAAATAAGATGCATCAAATTCCTTTCATTTCACAATTACACACTAATTAGCATTGGTTTAGCACAAAAAATACCAACAAAATATACTGAAGTGTGATATTGTAACGTGATAGTCTGTGAAATGGCTTAAGGATTGTGAATATTTTAGTACTGTGAGTAATTTACTGCTCAGGTGTTTACCATCAATAGGATGAAAATAATCCATTTTCAAGCTTTGTATGAAATGTATATATAGAACCCCTAATCCTAAATATCTTTGTTTAGACAGAAAGAGTTACATAAAAAGGATCAGTGTTAGAGAGACAGATCCTACCTGAGGTAGAGTGCCTGTTTGGAGACAGTCAACTAGATACCCGATACCCGTCTCCTCCACAAAATAATCCAGAGCTTCTAAAACACACATATAAAACAACCTCAAGTCTGCTGAGACAAACTTGAAGATTAGACAAGAGCTATCATTTGTTGTGTTTAAAATAAATAATACACTAAAGGATTAGCCGTAGCAGAATTGACTAAATATCTATGCTGTGGTTGAACCGATTATTGAAATAACAATAATCAAAAAACAACAGTCTGACAGCCTGAGACTGAACCATGTGTGTACATAAAATGAATAAAAGTGATGGCGAGCACTCACCATGAACTTCATTTACTCCTGAGCTCACCAGAAGCACAACCAGCGCCACCACCAAACAGCGGTTCATCGAAAATCCCTTCCATGGATTTGGAACATCGTTCAAATTTTCAATGGACAGAATCCGCTCATAAGACACTACGGAAAGACGAAAACGCGTCAAAGAATTTGGAGTGGTGTCCTCACACCCACATGACTGTACATGGTGGACATTAGTATTACTTCTGATTGTTTTTCTTTATTGGCTCCAGGCCTAACTTCTGAATCCTGAGAATTGGGATGAAACCTTGGTCCAAACTGAATCTGTTTTAAAAAGAAAGAATCAAATAAGTAAATTCTGTTTTTCATTTTGTAAACCATGCTTCAACAGCATAATCTAAAAGGTCTAAATTGGGGTCTGCAAACACATGGAGCTATTAAAATTTGTTGAAAGAACCTCACAGGTTTGTTATACGTTAGCCATCAGAAAGTAAACATACCTGAGTTTCTCTTCACAAAGATGCAAGGATCGGAAAAGTTATGATCCCTGTTTTGAGTCGAGTAGAGGGGAAAGTGTCACACAAACCCTTCAACATGCTCCTGAGCTTCTTGACTGACAGCAACAGAAGAGAGGCACGGGGTGGGGCAATGAAAGGAAGACAACATTGATAGTGCTCCCTAAAACTTACCAGCAGTTGGAGAAGTGTGCCAGAAGTAGCAGTAGCATACCGGGCCTCACAAAGCTATTCATACCCCTTGAACAATTTCACAATTTCTTAATATGTTACAGCCTGAAACATTAATATTTTTATTGGGAGCGTTGTTTAATAGAGAAATCAATTACAATTCTCAAGCCTGAGTTGGTTTCAGGTCTTCGAGCCATTCCAACACATGAATATTCAATGTCAGCGCCAGCTTTATGTTTAGGGTCATTGTTCTGCTGGAAAACGAGCCTCTTCACCAGACTCAAGTCTATGACAGATTCTAACAAGTTTTCTTCCAAGTATTCTCTGTATCTAGTTTCATCCATCTTACCATCAGCTCTCCCAAGCTGCACTTTTCCATTTTACCTGCTCAATCACAAAGACACAATATTTCAAAAAAAACGACGTAGTGTGATTTTCGAAGACAATGGATCAGGATATTGAAAGGACCTTGTACATTAACAAAAGAAAGGGACACAATGTCCCAAACTTTATAGGTCAATTTAATTCTACTTTCTTGGTCTACATATTATTGTTATTATTATAATTTTCTTTTTTTAGTATTCTCAACTTCAAGATTGGGATGTGGGACACGTTTTCTTCCAAAACACTTTCTGTTTAACCAAGTTTAATGCATGGGTGAACACAAGCTCAGAAAATAACCTAAGAATAACAGAGCTTTAACACAAACAAGAAGTCTCACTTTAACTTGAACTGTAGGTGTGTCTGAGTCTGGTGTATCTTTGGTCAAAATATGTTTGTCCTTCAGTTACTTGCATTGAATTTTTCTTTAAATAAGAATAGTTACACTTTATAACAATATTACTTAAGTAAAAGTAAAAAAAAAAGTACAATAAAACTACTCATAAAGGTATATTTTTCCAATATGTTTCTCAAATATGGTCCAACACTATTAAAACTGTATGTCATTTAACATAGAAACAAATTGCAAAACAAACTAAAAGGGACAAATATAGTAGTAATATTAAACAGTTTCACGGGATAATTAAAATGGTCTGATTGTCTCGTCCCTATACGTCACGATGATCGGGACACTCCCCTGACTGATTACCGCAGCTCGCAGCCCTGACTCTGGCATCAGCCGACGAGGAGAGACGGAGCGAGCAGCCTGTGGCGGACGCTGGCCGGATGGTTAAATCCAACCTACAGACGATTTTGAATAGTCATTGTTTTGTAAGAGAAAAAGAAAGACCCGAGATGCCTGTTATTGAGCAGTCCAGTAATAAACCTGAAAGGTATGTCGGTGTCAGCTGTTTTAGAAAAAAGAAAAAAAAAAAAAGCTAAATGCTAAGTTCTAAAGCTGCGGCCTAAGCAAGGTGTACTACTGTCTATTTACTGGAACGACTGGTACAAGTCATTTATGTTGTTCACAATAACACGATTTTATATGGTAGTTGACGCTCCTAAACAGTTGTCAGGATTTTTCTTTCATTTAACAAAAGTTTATAAATGATATATAAACATATAATTGGTATACTTCATTACAATTTTAAATATATACTGTACATTGGTCATCAGCAATTAGACAGAAGTCACGCAACGTTGTTGACAGGCATTGCTCCTATCAGCAGGCTAATGCTAACCGAATGGCTAATATATGAAACGCAACTGACATTGTTAGCCCGATGCTAAGTGCTACATGTTAGTTATTTGGAGCAAGATTAGCTTTGAATTCATTTTTAATCATCAAATTAAAAACATTTACGCTTAAATGATTAAATTGTAATTTAGTCGCATCGCGGATACGGATAAATTTCTCCGTATTTTCCCCACGTTTGCTAACCTTTATTGCGTTATGTCATCGATGTTGTTTTTGTCGCTGCCCTGATAATAATGTGTTATTCTTGGTAGTTGACACAAAAACATAACACTTGCGTTAAATTGTATAGTATGTAGACACTTGGAAGACTATTATTTTATTTACTTGTTAGTTTTATGCCAGCCGACGTCGTGATGATTCGTGTTTTACTCCCATCTTTCTCACATGCTTACAAGTGTTTGGACATTTTCCGAAAAATCCCATTTAAGACAGATTTATTTTGCAACTGGCCAATCAGGCGAAGGTGCTCAGACTATTTTCAGCAACCTTTGTCTCCGCCTGATTCTGATTTGGCATCTACAGCAGTGATCAATATTCACTTGGTTTGTGGATTATAGATGTCAGGGTTAATTAAAATGTTAACAGGGCGGATTAGCTCGTTTATGTCTTTGTCCGGAATCATGAGTTATGTTATATTAGTACGTTTTTTTCCTGTTCTGTGTTGAGGCGTTGTTGCTCAGGTTCTGTTCTCACAGGATTTTATTCAGGCGATCTGTCCAGTTCTGACGTCTTTTAAAGCTCTGGAAGGAAATTTCCACTGCACTGCGAAAGGGGGTGGCATAAAGGACTCTGAGACAGCTAATGATACACAGTGTACATTTGCTCTTAGATGGTACAGTTATTATTGTTATCATAGCTTTAACCTTGACCAATTATTCCACTGTATGCATTGATGAGTTATGTAACATTTTCATATGCCCAATGTACATTTTCAAAATACTGTTAAAGTGTCTAGTGGTGGACATCAAATGAACATTGATTGCTTATGAAGCAATAAGTCTCAAGTTTTATAATGACTATTTCTCAATCATGCCAGCTTTATTGCCTTAAAGAATTGATTTATTGCTGTCAGTTTGTTGGCTGAGTCAGATTGGAGTTATGTAACCACTTGTGGTACATACCAGAGCTTTTTTATTGAAATTAAGTAGTGCTTAGATACACAAGTGTGTCTAAAGGTTTGAGCTCACATTGAGTAATTAGGATTTTGTGGCTGATTCCTATTCTCTGACTTTGACAGGCCAATATTTGTTCCTATTTAAGAACTATAATAAATGCAGTAAACTATGAATTTGGTTTAATTTTTCCCCTAGTAAGCTTTATGATTTTCTAAATTCCATTTATTGCAAAGTATATACTAAAAAATACATAGTATTTTGCGTTTGATGAGTGGGTCGCATCAAACGTATGTGGCCCTTTTCCACAAGCAACACAGTTCAGTTCTGCTCTTCACAGTTTGGGCGGTTTTCAATTACAGTCAATGGCTCTAGTGGGTGTGGTGATCATGTAGTTGAGCAATCCCACAGTCAGAAGAGTAGCGCGATGTGATCTGTGTGCAACACAAGGCAAAAATAGTGCAAGTCAAAGCTAATTTTAATGTTTGCCATTGTCCTTAAAATGCCAAATCTGCTCAGCCGCTGTAGTGTGTTTACAAGCAGCAGGTCAGATTATTGTAAGGCAGTCACTGTTGAGATGCTATGATATTGACTAGAGGTCATGTATTGCTTCCCATGTGAAAATCTCTAAAATAGGACTTTTAAAATTCAGCCTCATGTAAAAAATGTGACAAGTGCAACTAATAGTCTCTGGTGGGTTTTCTCTCCAGAGAATGTAGATACTTACTTTACCTTAATTCTCAGATTTTCTAAACTGTTGTAAACATTGTCCAAATCCAGCAAGTTCTCTAACAAACCGAGGTTCGGATAAAAGGAGCACCATGACTTTTGCTTCGTCCCTAATTTCTATTATCTACAGAAATGTCAGAAAGAGTAGCTTCCTCTTTTTTTTAAAAGCTTTATATCCCTGAATGTTCTCTAACTTCATTTTTAAACACATCATTGTTATGGAAAATAGCTAACCTTAAATCTTTCCTCAATAGCAGCATTGCACCTGGGAGTTGTTATGTCTGGTGTGTTCGCTGGTAGGGGGAAATACGATTTTGAGTTTCTGAACGGCCAATCTCTGGTCAAGGCCAATCAAGATGAAAATTTTATTTTGGCTAACAGCTGTTTTTTGTTTTTTTTTCCCCCATCTCCACCTCAGTTGGTTGCTCCTACTGGCCTCTTAATGACAACGGCAAACTTTTTTGTTGAATGAATTTTTCTTATTCAGACAGAAAAAGATAGAAAAAAAGATACATTGGTCATGTAACATTAGTGTTTGTTAATACGATTACAACCTTGGTCTTAAATCTGCTTACACTATCATATAAGAGTTTTATGATTGGAGAGTTTTATGGTTCTAATCTGACTGAGTTGAACTCTTATCTTAAAACCTTCAGTGTCTCAAATGATATTTTACAAAATCTGATATTGCATTGTAACACTGTCAGCCATGAGAATGGGTCTTTGCTGGTTTTAACAACCTACACCAGACATGGCACAGCTGTGATATTTGTGTTAGAGAGCATCTTTGTGATGCTGCTAATGGATCTCGTTCCTGATAGAAACAGACTGATCTTCACAAACAGTGGAAAATGAATGTGGTAACACAAGCATTAGTGCTGAAAGCCAAGCTGAGTCAAAGAGCTGGGTGGTATTTTTCCATATGTTGAAAAGTGGAGCGGCCTGTTTAGTGAAAGGATAAAGTAGGCCGATGGTTAGATCTGCAGGACAGGACGTCATCCCTTGACAGTTTCTGGAATAAACTGAATGTACCACAAGAAAAATGGCAAAATGCAGGTTGGTTTGGTGGAGTTGGTATTTGCTTTTATAGTTTTCTGTCTAAGTATAGGGGAAAAAAAACACGTATGGAAATATGTTTGTTTTCTGACTTTATTTTTGTTTTCTACAGGAAATCTAGATAAAAAAATTAAGTAATTTAGTATAGGCTTTTGTCTTTTATCGTTGATTTGCCACAAGTCATTTTTGACCTCAGCGGTTTGCTTTTAAGTTCCTGAGAAGCTCTAGATAAGGGAGCTTGTTTGCATCTTTTTAGACGGCTTTAAGTGGCAGTTTAAACTGGACATTTAAGTCCTAAAACTGGAGGCTTAAAGCCTTAAAATAATTAGCTTACAATTTTAGACATGCAGCAACACATTTACGTGTTAGACCTTTTAAAATTGAGTTGATCAAATTCAGCCCAAATGTCTAAAAACTGAATTTATATAACATGCAGACAAGTCCCCACTGCTGTATACTAGAGGATTAAGCATTTATATTAAAAACATGTTAAGTGTAACAAAAACAACTTTGAATACCCAAAGTGTGAAATTTTAAAATGAATTTGTAGGAACCCTGAAGTTAGGCTTGTTGGATGAGCATAGCAGTAAGTTTCAATAGAAGAAAAAGGTCATTTAAGCTAAAGGAATATATTCAGTTTGCAGTTAATATTTCACTGAAAGCTGACTCACTTAAATGGGAACTCTTATTTCTAACTAGTCATCACAGAAGTGGCAGTCTAACATAAACTAACTTCCTGTCTGGGATGTTAATGTGCTTGTTTCAAATTTCATGAGTCAACATATAGAAATGTGTATTTCTTTTGAAAAGCACAGTCACTGATTGAACTCTGTCCGCCACATGTTACCTGGTGTTTATTAACTTAAGTTAAGCAAATGTTTTACAGTCATATATCTCTCCGTTGTGCAATAAACACAAAACCTCCTGTCTGCATTGCAAGTTTGGTTTGTGAGCGTCTGAATACTTCACTTACGATGGCTCCGTCTGTGTCGCTGTCCAGTATCTCCAGTCCCAGGAGGTGCTCCCACTGTTGCAGTAACCAGTGTCCGGGGCCTCTGTGGTGCTCCTGATGCCCCTCACCCACCCCTGAAGATCCCAGGTGGGCGAGGGAATGACCAGCGGGATCGCAATCTTTCAGCTACACTATTCTACTCTGTACGTGGAACAAATTTTGCTGTTTTTTTTCCCAGGCAATCTTTTCCTTTTGTGGCGTCTCATCTTTATTTCTCTCCATAGGATGCTCATTTGTTGGTTCTTGAAGAGTCTCCCCCTGCAAACAGCAGAGTGCGTTTCTTGCTCTTTGAGCCCCGCCGCACCGAAGGCAAACATTGTGTCTGGAGGGCTGCGCTAAAGGGGGGAAACCTTTATGTTGAAATCCCTTCTGGAGCTTTGCCTGATGGCAGCAAAGACAGGTCAGGATGAGTAAATGCATCTTTTTCTGCATCTGTGCAGGAACTCTGTTTTTCTTCAACAAATTAAATAGAAGTGACGTTGATCTATGATGAAGCTGATTGCTTTTATTGTTTTAGTCTGTGACTAAAGTCAGGCCTTTACTGTTTGGTTTTCTGTTTGTACTGTACAAACATAAATATAAAATGGGTTATGTGCAAAGAAGTATTTCACCAAAATAGAGTTGGATAATTATTAGTAATACGTGCTGTTTTCAGTCATAAATCTGTATTAGGAGTATTGTGATTACCTCAGAGTTTTTAATCCTTTAATAATTGTTATTTTTTCCAACAGTTTTGCACTTTTGCTGGAATTTGCAGAAGAACAGCTACAGGCTGATCATGTTTTCATCTGCTTTCACAAGAACCGTGATGACAGAGGTGAGATGATATCTGTGTGGCTTTGGTTTAACTAACTATTGCTTAATAATAAACCAATTTGAAAAAGAAAATTTACAGAAATACTAAAATATATTTTGTTATCAGTTTAAACACATTTTGTTTGTGATATAAAACTTATTTTTCTGGTTTTCCTATGTTTAAAATAAAATGTTTTGTGTTTATATAAAAAGTAAATGTACTTTTACTCTGCGAGAGCTTTATATGTTTCTAAGTGTTGACGCTGTATTGAGGTCATACTAACGAATGTTTCTTCCCTCGCCGTTTCTCCTCAGCATCCTTGCTGCGTACGTTCAGTTTCCTGGGCTTTGAGATTGTTAGACCGGGTCATCCTCTCGTCCCCTCCCGACCTGACGCTTTCTTCATGGCTTACAGCATCGAGCGAGACTCCTCCGATGACGAATAAAATAACGCTGAGCAGTTACAAATGTTTGTTCCTATTTCAATCAACACCAACATCAGTTCTGAAAATGAGTACATTCTAGTCATTAAGTGTGGTTGAGGTTGGTGTTTTTTCTTTTGCCTTTACCTACTGCGTGCTGTGTTTCAGTAAAAGTTGCACTAGAGTTAAGATGTTAAATAGAGCAGGAATGTAAAGCAGAAAGCCTGCATGATATCCGGGCATTACATCCTCACCACCGTTTAATAATGTTCTTGTCCATCCTACCCCTGATTCCTGAATATCTCCACAGTATATTTAAGATAAATTGAAATCGTACTCATGTAAGTAGATGTTTTCATAGTAATTATCAGTTGATTTATTTTTTTTTCTTCTGTTTAATAATTTTTTTAATGTGTGCATGGTTTTAGTTTGCTTTGATCCACTTGGTAGAGATCTGCATGTTGTAACGACTAAATAAAAGTGCTCACCTTAACATGTGGTCGGCTGAGTGATGTCGGTGAAAGCTTGACAAAATCAAGGTTTTAGGTGATGCAGAGCAGTGTATGGGATCAAATCTATGGATGGGGGAGTTTATCATGTGGACACTATTGTTTTGTAATGTGAAACTTGAAGGAATACATTTTAGACATGTTAAAAAAAAAGTAATTTGAGGTTAAATGTAGCATAATGTGCTGTACAGTGCTGATCGAACGATTCTCTACACTCATGGGCATGAAGTCCATCATTTTGAGCTTTGAATGCTTCTCTTTACATTTTTGTCAGATTGGCAAGGTTTGCATGCAGGTTTTTGTATATGTGTACTACACTAATCGTTTAAATGTCCTTTAGCATACTGCAGAGAAAGCCAACTCTCTGTATAGTCAAACCGCTGGCTGGATATTTAACAATTCTTCACAACAGAAATGGTAGAGTTAATTCAAATTGATTGGTTTCCTGGTAGAGACCTGACTATTAAGCCATAAAATATTCACAAGCTTAATCCTATGGCTGATTTGTCCAGAACAGAGTTTGATGTGTGTTTGGAATTGATGAATTTCAAGGTAGTCCTCATATTTTTCATGTCATGCTTGACAGCAGGTACATTGTGCTTCGATTTGAAAGCAAGGAGCAGTAATGTCCAAGCGTCTTCTTAAGCTGAGGTGACTGTACCATTTATTACAATGTCAAAATTTTCAGCCAGAATTATACTAGAAGCTTGATGGTTACAAGAAATGTGTTTGCTTCTTTACATATTTTGTGGAGAGGTGTGCACATGTTCAACCCTGTGCAATTTAGATGAAACATTAATTTAAATGTATTCATCATATATTTTGTGTTTTAGATTTGTATTACAATTTGACTCTGTGTTTTAAAAAAAAATACCAAGTTCAAATGCATAATTTAAATAAAACTGTGTATGTAAACTTCTGGCCAGCACCGTATCGTTAACCATCATTTCTGTTTTAATTCACTGAAAAGGTTCTGCAGCTACATTCAGGGAGGTAAAGCAGTTTGTTCTTGCTTTTCATTGTAGCAGCATTCCTATAGATTTATTAATAAGTGCAAGTTGGATATTAAATACATGAGATCACTAACAGACTTGCTCAGTTAAGGATCTCATCTCTTTGATATTTATTTTAACAAGTTAAAACTTTTATCAGACCAGTTTACATCAATATGAACAGAGGAGCTAAAGGAAGGATGAACCTCTCTGAAAGTATTTTGTCCTCTGCACCTGATGGATTCTAAAAATATCTTGACTCAGCTCAGGATGTTGGAAAGCTGCATAGCCGCACCCATTACTGTTTCAGAATCAGTAAATGGCAGATACTTCAGACACATGCAGTCCTCCCAGTCCACAGCAGGCTGATCCTCGATCAGTCCCACCTCTGCCAGCTTCATCACCAGCAGGGCTCGCTTGACAGTCAGCCAGTTCTGCACAGCCGTGACCGAAGAGGAGCCTCTGTGGTTGGATATGGAGACCCGGGGCCCCCACAGGAGCACCTGCAGCATGGCTATTATGTCCGTCATCTGGGGACCGCTCTTGCTCTGAAGCAGAGAGGACAAATGAAGAAGTCCTGTACGGTATACAGACAGAGTAGGGTCTTTGTGGGTTTCCTGTGGGCGCAGGCAGAACTGAATTAGGGCTCCCATTTGGCATTTAATGGAGGTCAGAGCCTGAGGGGCAAAAGCAGCAGACTGTGGTGTCACTAGCACACGAGGACAGCCATATTTCCTCCATAACTCCTGCACCCAACCTATTTGACCATCCTGTTTCAGTACATCTCCCCCTTTACATCTCTGCCTGCAAGGCCAGACCAGAATGATCTCTCTGGGTCTGAGCTCAGCTGCAGCAGCGCTGTTGCTGTGCAGGTGGTGTGAGCCCATTAGGACCTGCAGCACCAGAACACACACCTGTCTGTTGTAATTCTGACAGTCGCTGGGCTGCACCAAGCTGCTATCCTGAACAAAGTCCTCCAGGGTGGCGTGCGGCAAATCACACTCACACAGTGTCCTCTCTGAAGGAGAGAGTTAACTGTGAGAGACGTCATGCTGGGACAACAAGGCGCTTTCTCATCGCTGCCTCCGTCTGGTGGATAAGGAGCCCTGCAGTCTGACTCTCCAGTGGTGGAAAGATCTTGCTTTGCGTTGGTTTTGCTTTCCTTATCAATGCTTGGTTGAAAATAAGCGATGACATCTTGCACATTCGCGTGCAGGTTTTCCTTGTTACGAGTCGATGGAGTGTTCTTCGTTCCTTTGCATGCCTACACAACAAATAACAGAACAATATGCACTCATTGCATCAAAGTGTTTTGCAATTCTGTGATAAATGTGACACGAAAGAGGTCTGTATCTGCAGCTGGTGTAACTGTTGAAAGGAAGTTATGTTGGCACCACAATGAGTAGAACATTTGCAAATGATAAAGATCAAGATTGTTTTTAACGCAATGTGGTTTGTTTTTCAGACCTCACTTGCAATGAAAAATATAAAACCATAAAAGACTGCATATAAAATAAGAGATGTGCAATATTACCCTCAAACCAAGCACCCTCCCAGGGAACTTTGGGCTCTGGAGGCTGTAGTAGGTCTTGTCTCCGATCTTCTTTGGCTTGCTACCCTCACACAGCAGGAAATCCTGAGGCTCATATGAGTCGCATTCCCTTTCTTTCACCTTTAGGATGCTGCGCTCCTCAACGCTCTTAGCCATGCTTCGAAGGAAGAGCAGCTGACGATGCTGAATCCTCCCTGAGACGACACGCTGGTCCTCAAAGCTCCCAAAGATGGAGGCTAGGTGTTCATCTGGGGTATCAAAGGACAGCTGGGACAGAGGCTGCAAGGGAGTGGGGCTTCTTCTGGCTGGTTTCAAGTCTTGAGTCTCTTCATGCATAAAATTATCAGGTATCGGTGCCATCATGTAGAGGGGGTTGTCAAAGTTCTGAGGACGTCTTTGCAGAGGAGAGAGAGGAGAGAGGGAACAGTATTCAG